>JAVHYY010000668.1:0-147500 GCA_035221665.1 Okamejei kenojei
GGCTCCCCATTTACTCTAGCCCCACTGTCTGCCAGCGTGCAGGAGCGGGGGTACGGCCATAGTGGGACTGTGGCTGTTGTCAGGCTTGGGGAACAGACATGCAAGCATCTTCCAGTTTCCTTATAGGGAAAATTGAATGAGACTGGTCGCAGAGGTCCTCGGTTTAAGGGCTCATGAACCTCGCCCAATTAATAAGGGTCAGGGACGGATCCTGTAGGTTCCCCTTTACTGTAACACTCTCCGCCCCCCCCGTGTGCAGAGGGAGGATCACGGCCATAGTTGGGATTAGAGCACTGCAGGCGGGGGGCAGAGGCCACAGACCCTGTAAGAGTAGACATTCTTTTTTGTGATGTAACTGTGCTCATGACCAATAATCTAATTTCTTGCTGTTTACTTAATGAGTATTCCCATTTAAAGTTACAATGAACCTATATTGATGTTAGAGCCCCCCCCCCCACCCCCATGGTGCCTTTTGGAATTAGACTATTTGCCATTACCTAAAAGAACGACAAATGTGGTTTTTTTTTAGAAAATAGGTGCAGGAGGAGGTCATTCGGCCTTCGAAGGCAGCACAACGCCATCATGTGATCATGGGATCGTCCCCTATTTTTCATTATATAGAACCGCCATGCCTGCCTTCTCCCCATATCCATTGATGTCCTCCTACTTGCACCTAGAGCTTCTATCAAATCTCTCTTAAATCCATCCAGTGTTGTGATTTGGACTTCCACTGCTTGCCCTCTGGATGGCCCGCGGGAATTTCGAAGTGTGATCTGCTATTTTTAATGAGGACGTTTACGCATGAGAGGGATTACAACGTGAGAGACCACGTCCTAGGCACGCCAATGCGCGATATTTCTTCAAAAGCAGCGAGCGGTACGTTGGAATTATTCACAGAAAGGAGAAATGAAACACAACAATTGAAAAGATAAATATAGTAAAGAGGGAGAAGAGAGGGGGAAAGAAGGGGAAAAAAAAAAAAATTAAGAAACTTAATTAGCAGTTGATCTGTATAATAGAGGGTGGGAGCGGAGGGCACGTAAATTTTTACTACTCATCCGTTAAACTGTTTCTTTTCTTTTTTTTTCTTTTTCAATTTTTTAAGATAGAAATAAAAAAAAAAATAGTAAAAATAACAGTATTCAAACTTCGAACTGGTTAAGTTCTCATTTAATTCTTACTATTTTAAATCGGATGAGTGTCACGTGAGATAATTGCTAGGTTTAATTGATGGCAGGAATTAAGGGATGGGCAGTGAGGTTTGGGGGTAACGTGTGGGGGAACTTCTTTTACTCAGAGGGTGGTGGCTGTGTGGAATGAGCTTCCAGCAGAAGTGGTGGAGGCAGGATCGAATTTAACATTTAAAAGTAAAGTGGATAGGTATATGGACGTGAAAGGAATGGAGGGGTATGGTCTGAGTGCAGGTAGATGGGACTAGGGGAAAACAAATGGTCGGCACGGACTGGAAGGGCCGAGAGGGCCTGTTTCCGTGCTGTAATTGTTATATAGTTATATGGTTATATGGGTATAAACTTCGCCCGAGTAGGTTATCAGCTTGATCTTACTCTCAAACAATGGTGTCTTTGGGAACCTTGTTTCATGCAGGTATCTGCTCAACCTGAACAATCTGCTGCCGTGTCAATATCGATTAACTGTTCATTAATCAAAAGTTTATTTCGGAAGTCCTTGCACCTCCGAGTTGTGGTGGAGTTGTCACTTGTGTCTCGCAGATTGTTGGTTTCCTCTTTTAAGCTTGGCCAGCATTCTGAGGCGATATGGCCTGTCTTCTGGCAGTTATTGCACTTGGCCATTTTGATCTGACAACATTTGGGATGAGTAATTAACGTTGCAACGATAACAACTGGCTGAACTCGGCTCCCCGTCATATTCTAGTTTTGGTTGAGCGACTGTTCATTTGGCCATAGGCACAGCCTTGTTACTGAAAATGGCCATTGCAGACCGCGAGCGTTATTTGATGCCATCTCCATTGTGGCAGCAATCTTGCATGCTTTCTCGAATGTAAGATCTGGAGTGTTCATGAGTTTGGGCTGAATTCGTTCATCCACTAGATCACAAACATATCTGTTGTGTAGTGCGCATCCGAGAAAGGTTCCAAAGTTACAGTGCAAAGTTATGTTTTTCAAGGCAACAATATACTCATTGATTTTCTCATTCTGTTTCTGGTTTCCAGTGCCGAATTTATACATATCTGCAATTTCCAGAGGATTTGGGTTGAAGTGCTCTTCCAACTTCTTCGTAATGTCATTGAATGGCATGCCTTTTGTCTTTGTGGGCGCAAGAAGATTCACGAGTGTGAATCTTCGTGAGCAGAATCGCTTTCATGCCTTTGCAAACAGCCTTATTTGCTTTAGTCATTACGTCTCCTTCACCACTGATCTCCATTATGTTGTTTGCCATGAAAAACATGTTCGCTCTCTCCATATAGGAGATGAACGGTTCTCTACTCTTGTCGAAAGTGTTAAGGTTTCCGAAGTGGCCTGTGGACGTTCTCTTTTTTTTAGTCCGTTGAAAAAGCCGGATTCCCTGTCTGTTCTGGTGTATCAATTAACCTAAAATTTAGCTGCACAAAGGTTATTCAGTTTGAGGATCTCGACAAAAAAAATCTTATGCAAGCCCAGGGGTGCAATCTTGCCACGTAGACACAGCATAGAGATAGCTTGACAAACTCTCGACGATTTCTCCAGTGGCTGGTTTAAACCATAGTCCCCTGCATATAACGATACGCGGCCCATCGTGTCCAGTTCGTAAACAACTGTGATGCAGTTCCGTATTTGCTGTTTAAAATGTTGAACGATACTGAATGTTGCAAAACAGTCATGCACTGTATTCAAAGGATGAGTTCGCAAACTCTATCCCGTTCTCGTCGCCAATTTAGTTATATTCCGACGGCAGAATGAATAACAACTTACAATAACAATAACACTGGTTGCCTGGATCACGAGAAAGAGATTTATTAACTAGCATTCCCTGCTTATATAGAACACCAACTCATTAACATACACCTCCTCCTCCAGGTGTCCTCCTCCGCTGCAGGACAAGAGGATTTTTCCCCATTGATGAAAAATAAAAGAGTTATTAGTGTTTAAAATATGTTGAGATTCTCTCTCCTGAATGCCACACCCCTTCCGGAGGGACTATAAAGCCCGGAGCCGCCTCAGTCAGTCTCTGCAAGATGGGGGAGAGGGTCACGCATCTCAGTCTCTCAGTCTGACCTGTTAATAACACTGAACACATGTCTACTAAACTGTGAGTGGTTTTACTGACCTGTCAGTGCCCTTAATGTGATTTGAAAATATAGTTTGGAAATGCTAAAGCTGTGTTGCCTTTGGTTTAGAAAAGTTAAATCTGTGTTGCCTTTGGTTTGGAAATGCTAAAGCTGTGTTGCGTTTGGTTTGGAAATGTTAAGATGTGTTTCCTTTGGGTTGGAAATGCTAAAGCTGTGTTGCCTTTGGTTTGGAAATGTTAAAGCTGTGTTGGCTTGCCTAATTAAAGTTGCCTTGCCTAATTAAACTTGCCTTGCCCAATTAAAGTTACCTTGCCTAATTAAAGATGCCTTGCCTAATTAAAGTTGCCTAGCCTAATTAAAGTTGCCTTGCCTAATTAAAGATGCCTTGATAATTAAAAGTCTAATCTTGACCACTTCCTGTTTGCGCTTTATATTGATTTTAGAAAGAATGCTACCACATACGGCTGTGATGTTTTCCCATGTTACTAAGAGTCCCCCTCCGTTCATCAGGTGCAAGGATTTGTCCCATCGATTAAAAATAAAAGAGTTATTAGTGTTTAAAAATGTTGAGCATTTCTCTCCTACAGGCCACGCCCCTTCCGGAGAGACTATAAATCCAGGAAGTGTTGAATGCCTCAGTCAGTCTCTGAAAGATGGGGGGGGGGGGGGGCAAGAGGGTCACGTCTCTCTGCCTGAGCTGTGAATAACACTGAACACGTGTCTACTAAACTGTGAGTAGTTGTACTGACCTGTCAGTGCCCTTAATTTGGAAATGCTAAAACTGTGTTGCCTTTGGTTTGGAAATGCTAAAGCTGTGTTGTCTTTGGTTTGGAAATGCTAAAGCTGTGTTTCCTTTGGTTTGCAAATGCTAAAGTTGTGTTGCCTTTGGTTTGGAAATGCTAAAGCTGTGTTGCCTAATTATAGTTGCCTTGCCTAAATAAAGTTGCCTTGCCTAAATAATGTTGCCGTGCCTAATTAAAGTTGCCTTGCCTTCTATATAATTAAAAGCCTAATCTTGACCACTTCCTGTTTGTGCTTTATAAAAAAACGCTGCCACATACGGCTGTGATTTTTGGCCATCTTACTCCCCCTCCGCTCATCAGGTGCCGAGGATTTTTCCCATCGATGAAAAATATAAGTTATTAGTTTTTTTTAAATGTTGAGATTCTCTCTCCTGTCAATCACACCATGAAGGCCACGTACCTCTGCTGGGTGGGGGGAGGGACTATATAACCCAGAAATGTGGGCGTGACTCAGTCTCTGCAAGATGGAGGAGGGAGAGGTCACGACTCGTTGAATTTAGTGGCCTTGCATCCTGCTTGAAATGGTATGAAACTGCACTTGAATTGATGGCCTTGCCCCCTGCTTGAGGTGGTAAGAAACTGCACTTGAATTTGGTGGCCTTGCACCCTGCTTGAAAAGGAATTTCAAGGAATAGCTGTGCGTCAACTGCCAGTCCACCAGCCATGAGCGAACTGCCAGCACAACAGGCTTGAGTGACTGAGCTGCCAGCCCAAGAATCCATTCGGCCCACAATGTCCATATTAGCCCTCTGGCAACCAGTCCGTTCAGCCCACAGCACCCATACTATCGCTCCAGAAAGCCCTCTCCCCATTGGCCACCAATATTGGAATTGGTGGAGAGGTGGAATATTGCGTTGGGACCCACTTAGTCTAGTATGTGTACACACACACACACACACGTGTGTGTGTATAAACATACATATATATACATATATATTGTAGTGCGACGTTAATTCCGAAATAAAGGCGAATATATGTGTGTGTGTGTGTGTGTGTGTGTGTGTGTGTGTGTGTGTGTGTGTGTGTGTGTGTGTGTGTGTGTGTGTGCATGCATGTATATATGTGTTTTATATATGTACGTATGTATATATGTATTAATACACACTCACAATTAGATTTATAAAATTATTGTATATAATATAATATAATTATAACTATACACAATTTAACATAATTACAGACATATTCATAAGATATATATTTTAACATACATATATAGATATATATACATTATGAATATGATTGTAATCATGTTAAATTATGTATAAATATATGATATAAAAATAATATTATAAATGTAATTGTGAGTGTGTATTGTGAATGTGACTGCCGCAGAGGTCCGGCTCCTGAACCAGCCCAATTAACGGCCCACTTAGTCTAGTATGTGTACACACACACACACACACACACACACACACACACACACACACACACACACACACACACACACACACACGCGCGCGCGCGCGCGCACGTGTGTGTGTGTGTATAAACATACATATATATACATATATATTGTAGTGCGACGTTAATTCCGAAATGAAGGCGAATATATATATATATATATATATGTGTGTGTGTGTGTGTGTGTGTGTGTGTGTGTGTGTGTGTGTGTGTGTGTGTGTGTGTGTGTGTGTGTGTGTGTGTGTGTGTGTGTGTGTGTGTGCATGCATGTATATATGTGTTTTATATATGTACGTATGTATATATGTATTAATACACACTCACAATTAGATTTATAAAATTATTGTATATAATATAATATAATTATAACTATACACAATTTAACATAATTACAGACATATTCATAAGATATATATTTTAACATACATATATAGATATATATACATTATGAATATGATTGTAATCATGTTAAATTATGTATAAATATATGATATAAAAATAATATTATAAATGTAATTGTGAGTGTGTATTGTGAATGTGACTGCCGCAGAGGTCCGGCTCCTGAACCAGCCCAATTAACGGCCCACTTAGTCTAGTATGTGTACACACACACACACACACACACACACACACACACACACACACACACACACACACACACACACACACACGCCCGCGCGCGCGCGCACGTGTGTGTGTGTGTATAAACATACATATATATACATATATATTGTAGTGCGACGTTAATTCCGAAATGAAGGCGAATATATATATATATATATGTGTGTGTGTGTGTGTGTGTGTGTGTGTGTGTGTGTGTGTGTGTGCGTGCATGCATGTATATATATATGTGTTTTATATATGTACGTATGTATATATGTATTTATACACACTCACAATTAGATTTATTAAATTATTGTATATAATATAATATAATTATAACTATACACAATTTAACATAATTACAGATATATTCATAAGATATATATTTTAACATACATATATAGATTTATATACATTATGAATATGATTGTAATCATGTTAAATTATGTATAAATATATGATATAAAAATAATATTATAAATGTAATTGTGAGTGTGTATTGTGAATGTGACTGCCGCAGAGGTCCGGCTCCTGAACCAGCCCAATTAACGGGTGAGGGCAGTTCCTGTGGGCTCCCCATTTACTCAGCCCCACTGACTGCCAGCGTGCAGAGCGGGGGTCACGGCCATAGTGGGACTGTGGCTGTGTCAGGCTGGGGGACAGACCTGCAAGCATCTTCCAGTTTCCTTAATAGGAAAATGAATGAGACTGTCGCAGAGGTCCTCGGTTTTAAGGGCTCATGAACCCGCCCAATTAAAGGGTCAGGACAGATCCTGTAGGTTCCCCCTTTACTGAACACTACTAACCGCCAGTGTGCAGAGGGGGGATCACGGCCATAGTGGGATTAGAGCACTGCCAGGCGGGGGGCAGACCTGTAAGAGTAAACATCTTATGTGTGATGTAACTGTCACATCATGACCAATAATCTAATTTTCTGATGTTTACTTAATGAGTATTCATTTAAAGTTACAATGAACCTATATTGATGTTAGAGCCCCCCCCCCCCCCCCCCCATGGTGCCTTTTGGAAATTAGGACTATTGCCATTAACCTAAAAGAACGACAAATGTGTTTTTTTTAGAAAATAGGTGCAGGAGGAGGTCATTCGGCCCTTCGAGCCAGCACCGCCACTCATTGTGATCATGGCTGATCGTCCCCTATCAATAACCCATGCCTGCCTTCTCCCCATATCCATTGATTCCACTAGCACCTAGAGCTCTATCCAAATCTCTCTTAAATCCATCCAGTGATTTGGCCTCCACTGCCCTCTGTGGCAGGGAATTCGAAGTTTGATCTGTATTTTATGAGGAGTTACGATGAGGGATTACGTGAAGACCCCGTCCAGCACGCATGCGCGATATTTCTTCAAAGCAGCGGTGTGGATTCACAGAAAAACACAACAATTGAAATAAATATAGTAAAGAAAAAATAAGAACTTAATTAGCAGTTGATCTGTATAATAGAGGGTGGGAGCGGAGGGCACGTAATCCCTCATCGTAACTCCTCATAAAATACAGATCAAACTTCGAACTGGTAAGTTCTCATTTAATCTTACTATTTTACTTCGGAGTCACGTGAGTGACTGAGTGAAGACTTCAAAGCTCTGTGAATCCGAACCGTGAACCAGCTCATGCTTCACTCACTGCCTGAAGACCTTAGAGGAAGGAAGCATGTTATACAATCAACAATAACCTGTTTGTGAACAATAAAGGTTTATTAATGATAACAAAAAACAGAGAGCTCCCCCGGCTTAAATTAAATATTAGCTGCAGACTGTAAAATTCTGTCTGCAAATGTAGCAGGTTCCGCCAGCGGCTTATTATAAAACCTTTGGAAAGTTCTCTCCGAGGACCATCCTGCTCTGGCCAGAATATGATACATAGGCACATCCATTCGCCTAGCCGCCGACGTAGATGCAGCCCTGGTGGAATGAGATTTGTAAACATTAGTATCGACTCCCGCGGACTTAAGCACCTGCTTGAGCCATCTTGAAATGGTTTGGCTCGTCACCTGACCATGAGGCTTCTTGTGGCTTATCCATAAGGCTTTTTCTTTTAAGTTATATGTTGTGTCTATGTAATTGGCGAGATGGGTCTTGGCACACAACCGTGGGTCAGGTGAATATGCCCGGAACTCCATTACTGGAGGCGTGGTACCTGGTCTAGTTTGTTTGACCAGTCCCTGAATGTGAAATGTGATACAGTCCAATGACTCTGTCATGCTGTCCAGCCTTAGAAGGTGGAGGGACTGTACCCTTTGAGCTGACACTAGTGCCATGAGCATGACTGATTTCAGTGTAAGTTGTTCCAGCGTGAGTGACCTGGGTGGTGGCCATCCCCTAAGGTACGTCAGTACAATGCTGACATCCCAGATCTGAGTGTACCTAGGCCTAGGGGAATTGGTGTCAAAAATGCCCCTCATGATTTTGACCACTAGTGGATGGGACCCCAAAGTCAGTTGTCCTGCTGCTGGAACCAAATAATCTGACAACGCACTCCTGGCTGTATTAATGGCGCTGTAGCTGAGTCCTTCCCGATGTAATCCAATCAGAAACTCCACAACGCTGGTGGCTGTAGCTGTAGTGTAGGTAGTTCCTGTTTTGGAGCAATACCGTTCCCATTTTCTTATGTTGGTCAGGTATTGTCTCCTGGTGGACCCCCGGTGGGATGCGGTCATCATGTTGATGGCGTCCTCAGACAGTCCCAGGCCCAGTAGAGGTCGTTTTAGAATCTGCAAGCCAGGAGATTGACTCTGTCATGGCACGGGTGACTAATGCCTGACACTGGGTGGATTAATAACTCTCGACTGCTGGGGAATTCCAACGGTGTTTCAACAGCCAGTCCCAGGCCCAGTAGAGGTCGTTTTAGAATCTGCAAGCCAGGAGATTGACTCTGTCATGGCACGGGTGACTAATGCCTGACACTGGGTGGATTAATAACTCTCGACTGCTGGGGAATTCCAACGGTGTTTCAACAGCCATGTCGAAGGCCACTGGGAACCATGGCTGTGTAGGCCAGTCGGGTATTATCAAAATTCCTGAAGCGGAATCCAATTGAATCTTGCGTAATACCCGACTGATGAGGCAGAATGGAGAAAAAGCATAAAAGAACATTTTCCCCCAATGCAGCGAGAATGCATCAACTGCTGCTGCCTCAGGGTCTGGTTCCCAAGCGACATACGTTGGTACCTGGTGATTCAGCCTGGATGCAAATAGATCGATATCTGGTGTGCCATATTGCTTTGTAATTTCAGCAAATATTTTGGGATTTAACATCCATTCGATGTTATCATTGAATCTGCGTGACCTGGTGTCTGCCACTGTATTTTGCTTACCTGGTAGGTAAGTTGCTGATAACCAAATATGTCTTTCAAACACACCATTACCAGATTAGGTTGGCCAAATTGTCACACGATATCGACTTTACACACACCCATGTGGTTGATATAAGCCACCACCGTGGTATTATCTAATTGCAACCGGACATGTGCATGATGCGTATTAGATGAATATGCTTTTAACCCATAAAACGCACCCAACATTTCTAAGTAGTTGATACCCCGTGTCTCTAGGCAAGATGATTCAAATTTAGTCCATCTGCCCCCTGTGCTGGATTGCATGTTAGTTGCTCCCCAGCACAAAGCACTGGCATCCGTTTGAATGGTTAATACTGGGTTGGTGATTATTATGGGATTGGAGCTGAGCCTTACGTTCCTTGCCCACCATTGTAACTCTGGAATGGATTCAGCAGTTAAAACTCATAGCTCGGTCAAAGTGACCTGAGTTTTGCTTTAGTGCATGCACTTTTGCTCTTTGCAAATTTTGATAGTGCAAAGGTCCAAATTGTACAGCTGTAAAAGCTGCTACCATTTTGCCAATAACTCTAGCTACCTCCCGTATGGTTGGCTGATGTTTGTTCATGAGTTCGTTGCATGATAGTGCCAATTCTGATGCTTTCCCCTTCGGCAGAGTTACAATCATGCGAACAGTATCAATCGTAAATCCAAGATAGTCCATGGCTGTGGACGGTGTAAAGTTGGATTTATCTGGATGTATGACAAACCCCAAAGTTTCAAACAAACGTTTGGTGGCTGCTACTGCCAAAATGGCTGTCTCCAAGGTTTTCCCTACTATTAAAACGTCGTCTAAATACGCCATGACTATATGCTTTTGTTTCCTCAATAATGCCAAGGCAGGTTTTAAGATTTTAGTGAACAGCCTTGGAGCGGAGGTTAGCCCATTTGGTAAGGCTTTAAATTGCCATAGCTGTTTCATCCAGATAAATTTTTTAGTATTTACGATGCTCCATGTGTATGGGTACTGAGTAGTAGGCATCTTTTAAATCAATGCTTGCTAGAAAGTACCCTCTAGAAACCAATAGTCAGGCTGTTTCAAAAGTATCCATCTTGAAATGTATATACCTGACAGACTTGTTTAAAGTAGTTAAGTCAATGATGATGTGACGTTCACCATCTTTTTTGATTTTAGTGAAAATATTAGACACAAATTCCAAAGGTTCATGTTTTGTTCTTTCAATGACACCTTTTGCTTGTAACCTCATCAGTTCAGCTTGACCCTCTTGTTTCTCTTTAACTGAGAGGGTGAATACCCTTTTGGGTATATGCTGAACTGGCGGAATGTTTTCATGAACAAAGTCAATTTTGTAGCCATGCACGCTGCTGAGTATATACTTGTCATTAGTGATGGATTCCCATGCACACCCAAAAACAAGTGCAATCTCCCCCTGTTAGTATAGAGACCCTACTGCTCATATGCTGAGAGGAACCAGACCCACCTACCTCCATGGTTATTGGTGCTTCTTCTGCCTCTTCGCTGGGCGATGAGGCGTCTGCTGGGCTGTAGAGAGTTGATGTTGATGTTGATGTTGTTGGGGGTGGCGCATTTTCCATGGGGTCCGCTCTGGGCCCTGGCCTAAAAAAGGCTTTACGGGGAATGGTTGCGGACCCGAGCTTTCACCAGTCCCATAGTGTGGTCGACGACTGGTGGACGCCATGTGGTACTGCCGCCTGGGTTTGTTAGGTCTGCTCGGTCCCAAACCTGCCCTCACGAGACCAAAGGTCTTGGATTCTTCCTCTAGGTCTTTCACCTTTTTTGGAAGGTCTTTCCCAAAGAGCAGAATAGGAGGTTCTGAACCCGGTGTTTTGCAAAGTCCCGCAAATTTAGGGTTGAGGGCAGGCTTGATAATTTCCTTCCGTAAATTGTTTATTTCATATTGAGTGGTGCACAGCAGAGCTAATGTGTCTTGCTGATTTGTGGAGATGTCTGCACCATCAATGGACCGAGCATAAGATGTTATTCCTGCAGTCAGGAGTTTAAGGATTTTCTGGAGCTTCAACTCCAGGTTCCTGATGTTCTGCCCCAAATGTCCCTAAATTTGGCTGTTTACAGTGGGTACATTCAATGATGTACAATTTACTGGGGCTGTATATAGTTCAAGAGCCTCATTGACCACCTGTTCTTGTAGGGGTTTTGAGGACAGGTGGTTAATGCTGGCTGCAAGTTTCGGCTCTAATGGCCGACCCGCTTGTGGAATGGCCACGTAGCGGTTGACCACACCCAGCAGCTCTTCCTGATCCTGTACACCCTGCGTACTCCCGATATCTTCAGCCAGTGACCCCTCTTCTTGACCAGCCCAGACCTGGTCGCCAAAGCTGCCTTCAAAAGAAGGTGAAGCAATGGCCAGTGCCGTAAAGGGCACTGCGGGAGTGCCTGAGCTCCCTTGGCGAGTCTGCTGCTGCTCTCTCAGCAGATCTCGCTGGAGCAATTGCTCCATAAGCCGTTCCATGCGGCTTAGGCGGCTGCCTGTGTCGCTCTCGAGCGGTGTGGCATCTTCATCCGAATCGTCGGACACTACCGCCCGGTTCTGGCTGCAGGTACATCCAGCCCGCTGCTCAGGCAGCACGAGCGGTGCTGGGCTCGGCTCGGTAGTTATACCCGCCGCCTCTTGCCCCCCCCCCCCCCCCCCCCCTCCAAAGAGCATTCCTCAACGGAGGACGAACGGGGGCGAGCTGCAGACTTCTTTCCTCTGGTCTTGTTCATTCTTTCTGAAAACAAGCAGACCACGGAGAAAAAGACACACGGCCACGGTAAAACTTACCTGTCGGCCCGACTTTTCAATTTGTAGCGGGAGCGCCTTGAACTCCCGTTCGTCGCGGGTGCACTGCATGAACGCTAATGTCGCGCATGCGTGCTGGACGGGGTCTTCACGTAGTCACTCACGTGACTCCGAAGTAAAATTGTATATGTTTCTACAAGTTTCCCCCTCATCCTTCTAAACTCCAGTGAATACAAACCTAGTCTTTTCAATCTTTTCCCGTCATCCCAGGGATCAATCTCGTGAACCTACGCTGCACTGCCTCAATCACAAGGATGTCCTTCCTCAAATTAGGAGAACAAAACTGTACACAATACTCCAGAAGTGGTCTCACCAGAGCCCTATACAACTGCAGAAGAACTTCTTTAGTCCTATACTGAAATCCTCCTGTTATGAAGGCCAACATTCCATTAGCTTACGTCACTGCCTGCTGCACCTGCACGCCAACTTTCAGTGACCCAGGTCTCGCTGTACCTTCCCCTTACCTAACCTAACCACATTGAGATACTAATCTGCCCTTGTTTTCCGCCAAAGTGGATAACCTCACATGTATTTGTATGATACTGCATCTGCCACGCATCTGCCCACTAACTCAATCTGTCCAGGTCACCCTGCATCCTCATAACATCCTCTTCACAGTTCATACTGCCACCCAGCTTTGCGTCATCTGCAAACTTGCTAGTGTTGCTCCTAATTCCCTCTTCCAAATCATTATATATATGGTAAACAGTTGCGGACCCAACATTGAGCTTTGCGGCTCTCCACTCGCCACTGCCTGCCATTCTAAAAATGACCCGTTCACTGCTACTCTTTGCTTCCCGTCCGCCAACCAACTTTCTATCCATGTCAACACCCTAACCCCAACACCATGTGCTCTAATTTTAGGCACCAGTTCTCCCGTGCGGGACCTTATCAAAAGGCTTTCTGAGTCGAGATACACTACGTCCACTGGCATCGCTTCATCCTTTTTACTTGCAACATCCTCAAAAAATTCCTGAGGTTTAGTCAAGCAAAACATCTATGTAAATCTAAAATAAATGGTGGACTAGCAGTACCAAATGTCTTATATTATTTCTGGGCAGTTCAGATTAAGAATATGAATTTTTGGTTGGTAAATTTAGATCATGAACCAAGCTGGCTAAAGATGGAAAAGGAAGACTGTTTGCCTTTTGATGTAAGTTCGATTCTTTTTGCAGCAATGGAAGTACAAAAAAATGTATGGGGACAACCCTATAATTCATAGCAATAGACGTATTTGGAAACAAATAGTTAAAAACCTACATAGGGATAATTTGTCACTTTATTTGCCAATTATGAATAATCCCTTGTTTAGGCCATCTGTATTGGACAAGGGGTTTAAACACTGGAATGATTTAGGAATTAAAAGGATAGAACACCTTTACAAGAAAGGAACATTTCTTTCATTTCAAGAGTTACAGGATATCTATGGATTGCAGTCAAATTACATATTTAGGTATTTACAAATTAGAAACTATATTAAGTCAAATACGCAAGACTATAAAAATAGAAAACCAGGATTATTAGATGAATTGTTTAATAAACACGCAAATACAGAAAAAATAATAGCGTATATATATAATACTATTTTGGATATGGAAATCCCAACTTCGGAAATATATCGACAAACATGGGAAAATGAAATAGGTTTATCTATAATGAAGGAAACTTGGGAAGAAAGCCTACAATGTATACATCGCTGCTCATTAAATGCTAGACATATATTGATACAATTTAAGGTATTACACAGATTACATTATTCAAAAACGAAATTAAATAGAATTTATTCTAACATTTCTCCTCTTTGTGATAAATGTCAGAACTTGGAAGCTAATTTAACGCATACTTTTGTAACATGTATAAAACTTAATTATTATTGGACAGAAATCTTTAGAGTTATCTCTGAAGTTCTTAAAATTAAACTGGAGTCTACCATTTATTTTAGATTTACATAGATGTTTTGCTTGACTAAACCTCAGGAATTTTTTGAGGATGTTGCAAGTAAAAAGGATGAAGCGATGCCAGTGGACGTAGTGTATCTCGACTCAGAAAGCCTTTGATAAGGTCCCGCACGGGAGACTGGTGCCTAAAATTAGAGCACATGGTGTTGGGGTTAGGGTGTTGACATGGATAGAAAGTTGGTTGGCGGACGGGAAGCAAAGAGTAGCAGTGAACGGGTCATTTTTAGAATGGCAGGCAGTGGCGAGTGGAGAGCCGCAAAGCTCAATGTTGGGTCCGCAACTGTTTACCATATATATTAATGATTTGGAAGAGGGAATTAGGAGCAACACTAGCAAGTTTGCAGATGACGCAAAGCTGGGTGGCAGTATGAACTGTGAAGAGGATGTTATGAGGATGCAGGGTGACCTGGACAGATTGAGTTAGTGGGCAGATGCGTGGCAGATGCAGTATCATACAAATACATGTGAGGTTATCCACTTTGGCGGAAAACAAGGGGCAGATTATAGTATCTCAATGTGGTTAGGTTAGGTAAGGGAAGGTACAGCGAGACCTGGGTCACTGAAAGTTGGCGTGCAGGTGCAGCAGGCAGTGACGTAAGCTAATGGAATGTTGGCCTTCATAACAGGAGGATTTCAGTATAGGACAAAGAAGTTCTTCTGCAGTTGTATAGGGCTCTGGTGAGACCACTTCTGGAGTATTGTGTACAGTTTTGTTCTCCTAATTTGAGGAAGGACATCCTTGTGATTTGAGGCAGTGCAGCGTAGGTTCACGAGATTGATCCCTGGGATGACGGGAAAAAGATTGAAAAGACTAGGTTTGTATTCACTGGAGTTTAGAAGGATGAGGGGGAAACTTGTAGAAACATATACAATTTTACTTCGGAGTCACGTGAGTGACTACGTGAAGACCCCGTCCAGCACGCATGCGCGACATTAGCGTTCATGCAGTGCACCCGCGACGAACGGGAGTTCAAGGCGCTCCCCTACAAATTGAAAAGTCGGGCCGACAGGTAAGTTTTACCGTGGCCGTGTGTCTTTTTCTCCGTGGTCTGCTTGTTTTCAGAAAGAATGAACAAGACCAGAGGAAAGAAGTCTGCAGCTCGCCCCCGTTCGTCTCCGTTGAGGAATGCTCTTTGGAGGGGGGGGGGGGGGGGGGGGGGGGGGGCAAGAGGCGGCGGGTATAACTACCGAGCCGAGCCCAGCACCGCTCGTGCTGCCTGAGCAGCGGGCTGGATGTACCTGCAGCCAGAACCGGGCGGTAGTGTCCGACGATTCGGATGAAGATGCCACACCGCTCGAGAGCGACACAGGCAGCCGCCTAAGCCGCATGGAACGGCTTATGGAGCAATTGCTCCAGCGAGATCTGCTGAGAGAGCAGCAGCAGACTCGCCAAGGGAGCTCAGGCACTCCCGCAGTGCCCTTTACGGCACTGGCCATTGCTTCACCCTTCTTTTGAAGGCAGCTTTGGCGACCAGGTCTGGGCTGGTCAAGAAGAGGGGTCACTGGCTGAAGATATCGGGAGTACGCAGGGTGTACAGGATCAGGAAGAGCTGCTGGTGTGTGGTCAACGCTACGTGGCCATTCCACAAGCGGGTCGCCATTAGAGCCGAAACTTGCAGCCAGCATTAACCACCTGTCCTCAAAACCCCTACAAGAAACAGGTGGTCAATGAGGCTCTTGAACTATATACAGCCCCAGTAAATTGTACATCATTGAATGTACCCACTGTAAACAGCCAAATTTAGGGACAATTTGGGGCAGAACATCAGGAACCTGGAGTTGAAGCTCCAGAAAAATCCTTAAACTCCTGACTGCAGGAATAACATCTTATGCTCGGTCCATTGATGGTGCAGACATCTCCACAAATCAGCAAGACACATTAGCTCTGCTGTGCACCACTCAATATGAAATAAACAATTTACGGAAGGAAATTATCAAGCCTGCCCTCAACCCTAAATTTGCGGGACTTTGCAAAACACCGGGTTCAGAACCTCCTATTCTGCTCTTTGGGAAAGACCTTCCAAAAAAGGTGAAAGACCTAGAGGAAGAATCCAAGACCTTTGGTCTCGTGAGGGCAGTTTGGGACCGAGCAGACCTAACAAACCCAGGCGGCAGTACCACATGGCGTCCACCAGTCGTCGACCACACTATGGGACTGGTGAAAGCTCGGGTCCGCAACCATTCCCCGTAAAGCCTTTTTTAGGCCAGGGCCCAGAGCGGACCCCATGGAAAATGCGCCACCCCCAACAACATCAACATCAACATCAACTCTCTACAGCCCAGCAGACGCCTCATCGCCCAGCGAAGAGGCAGAAGAAGCACCAATAACCATGGAGGTAGGTGGGTCTGGTTCCTCTCAGCATATGAGCAGTAGGGTCTCTATACTAACAGGGGGGAGATTGCACTTGTTTTTGGGTGCATGGGAAAATAACTTTCTGTTTTTCTATTTGATTTGTGTACCTGTCTATATTGATATCGCTATTTGAAATTGTGTTATTCACTATTAAGATGTATACTATAATCTCTCTTTTTTAAATATATATATAATACTTTGTTTTAATTAAATACATATAACAAGAATATATACATATTTTTTTTCCTCTCTCTCTTTTCTCTTTCTATATAATCAAAATTATTATTTAATCACTACTCTTATCGATGAAAATATATTATTTTCTTTTCTACTTTCTAAAAAATAGAAGTTTATAAGAATTACTTGTAACATTTCGTACACTATTGAAATAAGTTGGTTGTGTATTTGAAAAATTGTTATAACCGTTGTTATGATGGAATTACTTCTAATAAAAATATTATTACATAAAAAGCATGATTTCCCTTTTATAAATCCATGTTGACTTGGACTAATCCTTTTACTGCTATCCAAATGCCCCAATATTACCTGTTTAATAATTGACTCCAGCAATTGATAAGGTCTCCGCACGGGAGACTGGTGACTAAAATTAGAGCACATGGTATTGGGCGTAGGGTTGTTGACATGGATAGAAAATTGGTTGGCAGACCGGAAGCAAAGAGTAGGGCCTTTTCAGAATGGCAGGCAGTGGCGAGTGGAGTGCCGCAAGGCTCGGTGTTGGGGCCGCAAATGTTTACCAATATATTAATGATTTGAAAGAGGGAATTAGGAGCAACACTAACAAGTTTGCAGATGAAACAAAGCTGGGTGGCAGTGTGAACTGTGAAGACGATGTTAGGAGTTGCAGGGTGACCTGGACAGGTTGAGTGAGTGGGTAGATGCGTGGCAGATGCAGATGCAGAGGGCAGATTATTATCTCAAAGGGGTTAAGTCAAGTAAGGGGGAGGTGCAGAGAGACCTGGGCGTCCTTCTACACCGGTCACTGAAAGTTGGCTTACAGGTACAGCAGGCAGTGAAGAAAGCTAATGGAATGTTGCCCTTCATAACAAGAGGATTTCAGTATTGGAGTAAAGAGGTTCTCCTGCAGTATAAGGCTCTGGTGAGAAGACATCTGGAATATTGTGTACAGTTTTGTTCTCATAATTTGATGAAAGACATCCTTGTGATTGAGGCAGTGCAGCGTAGCATCACGAGATTGATCCCTGGGATGGCGGGACTGTCAAATGAGGAAAGATTGAAAAGACTAGGCTTGTATTCACTGGAGTTTAGAAGGATGAGGGGGATCTTATAGAAACATAAACAATTATAAAAGGACTGGACAAGCTAGATGCAGGAAAAATGTTCCTAATGTTGTGCACGTCCAGAACCAGGGGCCACAGTCTTAGAATAAAGGGGAGGTCATTTAAGACAGGTGAGAGTTTTTTCACCCAGAGAGTTGTGAATTTATGGAATTCAGTGGAGGCCAAGTCACTGGATGGATTTAAGAGAGAGTTAGATAGAGCTCTAGGGGCTAGTGGAGTCAAGGGCTATGGGGAAAAGGCATGCACAAGTTATTGATAGGGTACGATTAGCCATGATCACAATCAATGGTGGTGCGGACTCGAAGGGCCGAATGGGCTCCTCCTACACCTATTTTCTATGTTTCTATGTTTTTATGTTTTTATTTCTCACCGCGATGGAAGTCAATAAAGTGCAGTAAATCTTCCTCCTTTGTCCTCCCATGGCCGGGGCCTTGAACGCTCCGCATTTGCCGCTACGGATGGCACTATGTAACCCCCCCCCCCCCCAGCGTGTAGAGATGATCCGAACACACTCCGCGGCTTCGAGTTCCCGAATCGTCCGCTTCTTACCGGAGACCGCGGCTTCACTATGTACATAAGCCCCGTGGTCGGACCACTTTTTCTCGGTAAGTGATCGCAAGCAGCTCCGAGATTAGATGTTGAAGAAGATTTATTTTGCTTCAACAAGCTGGCATTAGTGACAACTTTAACTTTAATTTGTTTATGGATAGACATAGTTTAGGGCCCTCAACGTCAGCCTCCGGATCTAATTTTTCACATTATAAGAGGTTGAAATTAAATTAATTAAAGTCCATACAGATTAACTTTCACAGGTCCAGGAGCCGTTGGTGAGGGAGGAGCGACGTCCGAGCGGTGAGTGTAAAACCCAGCGCGGGGCTTTGTTTTTACAGAGGCCCAGGAGCCGTGGTGCGGATGAACCGAAATCCATAACGTTCTAAATCTGTAACGTTCCATTCAATTAACTGGGCTTGAGGAAGCCGCTGATTGGTGGACTAGAGTACGCAGCATATTGGCAGTCAGATTCCAGCAATTTGTAGTGTACTGTACTTTGTATTTTGTATTGTATTTTTGTATTGTATATTGTATTTTGTATTGTATCCATGGTCAGGGAAGTATGAGTGCCAGGGCAGCTTACTGTTCTGGATGTCAGATGTGGGAGGTCATGGAGTCGGGTAGCCCTCCAGACATCCACATCTGCGCCAGGTGTGTCGAGATGGGGCTGCTAAAGGAGTGTGTTAGGAACCAGGAGCAGCAGCTCCATGACCTCCGTCTGGTCAGGGAGAGTGAGGAGGTCATAGAGAGGAGTTACAGGTAGGTAGTCTCTCCAAAACCACAGGAGGCAGACACGTGGGTCATGGTTTGGAGAGGCAAGGGGCAGAGGCAGGGAGTAGAGAGTAACCCGGTGGGTGTACACTTGAAAATAAGTACTCCTGTTTGAGTGCTATTGGGGGAGAGAGCCTACCTGGGGTTAGCAACAGCGACCTGGCCTGCGGTCCAGACACCAGCCCTGTTGCTCCGAAGGGTAAGGAAAAGAAGAGGATGGCATTAGTAAAAGGGGACTCTATAGATAGGGGTTTCAGATTGGCGATTCTGTGGACGCAGTCCGGAGACCCGGATGGTAATTTGCCACCCTGGTGCCAGGGTCCGGGATGTGTTCTGAACGTGTCCAAGATATCCTGAAAAGGGTGGGAAAGGAGCTGAGCTCGTGGTACATATTGGTACCAATGACATAGGTAAAAAAGAGAAGAGGTCCTGAAGGAGAATTTAGGGAGTTAGGAAGAGAGTTAAGGAAAAGGACCGCAAATATAACAATCTCAGGATTACTTCCTGTGCCACGCGACAGTGAGAGGAGGAATGGAGTAAGGTGTGGAGGTTTGAATGATGAAGGACTGGTGCAGAGGGCAGGGATTCAAGTTTCTGGATCATTGGAACATCTTTTGGGGAAGGAGTGACCTGTATAAAAAGGACGGGTTGCACTTGAATCCGAGGTGGACCCAGTATCCTGGCGCGGAAATTTTGCAAAGGCTACTGGAGGGACTTTAAAACTAGAACGGTTTGGGGGGAGGGACTCAAAAAGAGAAAGCTAGTAGACAGGGTCTGAGGCAACAGGCAGAGAAGGTAAGCACTCAGACCCAACATGTAGGGGGGGGGGAGAAGAAAACAATAATAAACGGAGAATAATTGGTGGTGGGGTTCTTAAATGTGTGAGCAGAGAGAAAGAGGGGTGTAAAATTAAAATGAGGGTAGAAGCAATCGGTAGCAAGGTGAAAATTAATATGGCAGGCAGACAAATCCAGGGCAAAAATCAAAAGGGGCCACTTGTCAACATAATTATATGAGGAGTAAGAGTGTTGTAAAACAAGCCTGAATGCTTTGTATCTCAATGCGAGGAGCATTCGTAAAAAGGTGGACGAGTTGAATGTAACAGATAGCTATTAATGACTATGCTATAGTTGGGATCACGGAGACATGGCTCCAGCGGGACCAAGGCTGGGAGCTAAACATCCAGGATATTCAATATTCAGGAGGGATAGACTGAAAGGAAAAGGAGGTGGGGTAGCGTTGCTGGTGAGAAGAGTTTAATGCAATAGAAAGGAAGGACATTAGCTTGGAGGATGTGGAATCGTTATGGGTAGAGCTGCGAAACTCTAAGGGGTAGAAAAGGCTAGTGGGAGTGGTGTTCAGGCCACCTAACAGTAGTAGTGGAGTTGGGGATGGCATCAAGCAGGAAATTAGAAATGCGTGCAACAAGGGTAAACAGTTATAATGAGTGACTTCAATCTACATTGCGTGAATAAAATGGGCAGGGGTGCTGAGGAAGAGGAAAAGAGGAAGATAATGTATGCAGGATAGTTTTCTAAACCAACATGTAGAGGAATAAACGAGAGAGCAGGCTATTCTAGACTGGGTATTGAGTAATGAGGAAGGGTTAGTTAGCAGTCTGGTCGTGCGTGGCCCCTTGGGCAAGAGGTACCATAATATGGTTGAGTTCTTCATTAGGATGGAGAGTGACATAATTAAGTCAGAAACAAGGGTTCAGAACTTAAACAAAGGTAACTTTGAAGTATGAGACGTGAATTGGCCAAGATAGACTAGCAAGTGATTCTTAAAGGGTTGACAGTGGATGTGCAATGGAAGGTATTTAAAGACTGCATGGATGAACTACAACAATTGTTCACCCCAGTTTGGCAAAGAATAAATCAGGGAAGGTAGTGCATCCATGGATAACAAGGGAAATCGAGGATAGTTAAAAAAACAAAAGATGAAGCATACAAATTTGCCAGAAAAAGGAGAGGAGGACAAAGGGCTTAATTAGGAAAGGAAAATAGATTATGAAAGAAAACTGGCAGGGAACATAAAAACTGACTACAAACGTTTTTATGGATATGTGAAGAGAAAGAGATTAGTAAAAACACATGTAGGTCCCTTGCAGTCAGAAACAGGTGAATTGATCATGGGGAATAAGGACACGGCAGACCAATTGAATAACTACTTTGGTTCTGTCTTCACTAAGGACAACATAAATAATCTGTCGGAAATAACAGGAGACCGTGGTTAAATCAGATGGAGGAACTGAGTGAAATCCAGCTTAGCCGGGATGTGGTATTTGGTAAATTGAACGGATTAAAGGACGATAAATCACCAGGGCCAGATGGTCTGCATCCCAGGGTACTCAAGGAAGTAGCCACAGAAATAGTGGATGCATTAGTGATACTTTTTCAAAACTCCCTAGATTCTGGAGTGGTTCCTGAGGATTGGACGGTAGCTAATGTAACCCCACTTTTAAAACAAGGAGGGAGAGAGAAAACGGGGAACTACAGACCAGTTAGTCTAACATCGGTAGCGGGGAAACTGCTAGAGTCTGTTATTAAAGATGGGATAGCAGCACATTTGGAAAGTGGTGAAATCATTGGACAAAGTCAGCATGGATTTACGAAAGGTAAATCAAGTCTGAGGAATATAATATAATTTTTCGAGGATGTAACTAGTAGAGTGGATAAGGGAGAACCAGTGAATGTGTTATATCTAGACTTTCAGAAGGCTTTCGACAAGGTCCCACATAAGAGATTAGTATACAAACTTAAAACGCACAGTATTGGCGGTTCAGTATTGATGTGGATAGAGAACTGGCTGGCAGACAGGAAGCAAAGGGTAGAAGTAAACGTGTGAAAGAAGGAACTGCAGATGCTGGAGAATCGAGGGTACACAAAAGGCTGGAGAAACTCAGCGGGTGCAGCAGCATCTAAGGAGCGAAGGAGATAGGCGACGTTTCGGGTCGAGACCCTTCTTCACACTGGTCAAGGATCAGGGAAACGAGAGACAGACGGTGATATGGAGAGATAAAGAACAATGAATGAAAGATATGCAAAAAAGTATCGATGATAAAGGGAACAAGCCGTTGTAAGCTGTTTGTAGTGTGAACATGAGAAGCTAGTGCGACTAGGGTGGGGGAGAGAGATAGAGAGAGAGGGAATACAGGGCCCGAGGGCTGAGGGGGAGGTGGGAAGGGGAGGAGGCAGCAAGGGTTAACAGAATTGAGAAAATTCAATGCTCAAGCCCAAAGGATGCAGACTCCCCAAGCGGAATATGAGGTGCTGTTCCTCCAACTTGCGGTGTTGCTCACTCTGGCCGTGGAGGAGGCCCAGGACCGAGAGGTTGGATACGGAATGGGAGGGGGAGTTTAAGAGCTGAGCCACCGGGAGGTCGGCTTGGTTATTGCCGACCGAGCGGAGGTGTTCGGCGTAACGATCGCCAAGCCTCCGCTTGGTCTCACCGATATAGATCATCTGGCATCTGGAGCAGCGGATGCAGTAGATGATGTTGGAGGAGGTGCAGGTGAACCTCTGTCGGTCGTGGAAGGACTGCTTGGGTCCCTGAAAGGAGTGGAGGGGGGAGGTGAAGGGACAAGTGTAGCATTTCTTGCGGTTGCAAGGGAAAGTGCCCGGGGAAGGGGTAGAGCGGGAGGGAAGGGAAGAATTGACAAGGGAGTTGCGGAGGGAGCGGTCTTTGCGGAAGACAGACGGGGGGGGGAGATGGGAAGATGTGGCGAGTGGAGGGGTCACGTTGGAGGTGGCGAAACTGGCGGAGGACTGTGTTGTATTTGCCGGCTGGTGGGGTGAAAGGTGAGGACCAGGGGGACTCTGCCCTGTTTGCGAGTGGGGGAATGGGAGAGAGAGGGCAGTGTTTGCGGGGTATGGAGGAGACCCTGGTGCGAGCCTCATCTATAGTGGGGGAGGGGAATCCCCGTTCTCTGAAAAATGAGGCGACCTGTGATGACCTGGTGTGGAACACCTCACCCTGGGAGCAGATGTGGCGTAGACGGAGGAATTGGGAATAGGGGATGGAGTCCTTACAGGAAGCAGGGTGGGAGGAAGAGTGGTCCAGGTAGCTGTGGGAGTCAGTTGGTTTGTAGTGGATGTCGGTCAGGAGTGTATCACTTGCAATAGAGATGGTGAGGTCAAGGGATGGAGTAAACCGCTCCTTTTTAGAATGGCAGGCAGTGACTAGTGGGGTACCGCAAGGCTCAGTGTTGGGACCCCAGTTATTTACAATATTTATTAATGATTTGGACGAGGGAATTAAATGCAACATCTCCAAGCTTGCGGATGACACTAAGCTGGGGGGTAATGTTATGTGTGAGGAGGGTGCTAGGAGGCTGCAAGGTGACTTGGATAGACTGCGTGAGTGGGCAAATGCATGGCAGATGCAGTATAATGTCGATAAATGTGAGGTTATCAACTTTGTTGGCAAAAACAGGAGGGTAGACTATTATCTGAATGGTGGCAGATTAGGAAAAGGGGAGATACAACGAGACCTGCGTATCATGGTACACCAATCATTGAAAGTAGGCATGCAGGTGCAGCAGGCAGTGAAAAAAGGAAATGGTATGTTAGCATTCATAGCGAAAGGATTTGAGTATAGGAGCAGGGAGGTTCTACTGCTGTTGTGCAGGGTTTTGGTGAGACCACATCTGGAGTATTGCGTACAGTTTTGATCTCCAAATCTGAGGAAAGACATTCTTGCCATAGAGGGGGTACAGAGAAGGTTCACCAGACTGATTCTTGGGATGTCAGGTCTTTCATATGAGGAAAGACTGGATAGACTCGACTTGTACTCGCTAGTAATTTTAAGACTGAGGGGGGATCTTATAGAAACTTACAAAATTCTTAAGGAGTTGGACAGGCTAGCTGCAGGAAGATTGTTCCCGATGTTGGGGAGGTCCAGAACAAGGGGTCACAGTCTAAGGATAAGGGGGAATTCCTTTGGGACCGAGATGAGGAAAACATTTTTCACAGAGTGGTGAGTCTCTGGAATTCTCTGCCACAGAAGGTAGTTGAAGCCAGTTCATTGGCTATATTTAAGAGGGAGCGTGATGTGGTCCTTGTGGCTAAAGGGATCAGCGGGTATGGAGAGAAGGCAGGTACAGGGAACTGAGTTGGATGATCAGCCATGGTCATATTGAATGGCGGTGCAGGCTCGAATGGCCTACTCTTGCACCTATTTTCTATGTTTTTTATAGATTCTGACTTTAGATCGTACCTTTCAGTTGCAGTTGCTTCACAATTTTTCACTGGTTTCACGACTTGGCTGTCCTCTTTGTGTTGCAGCACATTTGCTCTCAAGACTTTCTTCCACTTTTCTGCACATTCTTCAGGCTTCTTAATGCATTTCTATCTAAATTCAGTTACCTTGCTGTGAGTTTCCACGACATGTATTCCACAGAACAACAAAGAACCTTCATTGGAGTCTCCAGTAACACTGGCATCAGTAGAAGTACTCACCGCCATGATGTGTGTTCCCTGCCTAGCTAGCCTGAAACAAAGCGCGTGATTGGCCATTTGCAGTCTGACAATGTTAAACATGCTTTCATTGGATAAAAACTACTCGAACAATTTGAGCATTTTCTCATATTTTTAAAATATGTGCAGGTTTTGTTCTTGACGAGTTTCAGGCATGATTTATATAATATTTTCACACAATATGTTAAAAGTTCAGGTAGTTTCCGTGAGTTGGGTCACGAACATGAAGGAAAATGCTCCTCGGCCCACAGTCTAAGGCCGGCAGTCTCTTCTCCGGCGATTCCCGGGGAGGGATCGCCTGGCTCCGCGATGGAGAGTCTGCGCTGCGCCCGCTGCTGAAGCTCTGGGCCCCACTCTGGGTGAGGCTGCACCAATCCAAGCTGTAAGGCCGTGAGGAGGGCGAAAAATGCGGCTGGGAGAAAAGAAGCATTCCACCGAGGTAAGTGAATAAAAACAGTTTCCCTTCATCCCCGTCCCCACCCCCCGTCCCCACGCTAAAACGCACTAAAACACAGTTTCAGATATACTAAAAACAAGAAGAAAAAAAGTCAATAGGACGAACAGCTGCTGGCGAGGCTGCTGGCTCGCGGCGCCACCAGATGGACCGATGCAAGTGATCCGCTCGTCGTTGTCCACCTGGGTACCTATGATGTACATAGAACAAGAACAGTTCTATTCTTGATAGAATTATACATTTTTACAATATTATCAAATGGTATCAATGATACATTTTTTACAATATCATTGATTCCCATTTTTACAAAATGAGAATCAATGATACATTTTTACAATATTATCAAAATCTTTACTCATCTAAACTAGCAGGACAATCAGATGGAATGGAAACATTCCTACAAGAATGTCATATTAATAGTTTGGATCAGGAAGGCAGAGACTTGTTAAATGCTGATATATCAGTAAAAGATATTGAAGAATAAATTGGATCATTAAATAACGGGAAAGCCGCAGGCCTGATGGCTTAAGTGTTGAATTTGATAAGTTTTATGATCTGATCTCTCCACGTTTACATATAATATATAAATATGCTTATGAACAAGGAAAGTTACCAGAATCATTAAATTAATCTACAATTACATTTATCCCCAAAGCTGATAAAGATTTGGAAGACCCTGGGTAATACAGAGCAATAGCTCTTTTAAATACTGATCAAAAAATACTAACTAAAATGTTATCTCGGAGGCTAAATTTAATGATTAATAACATCATGACCAAACAGGTTTTATCCCAAAACGCTATTCATCTTATAATCTGAGACGTCTATTCAATATCATATACTCAAAAAGAGTGAATGATATTGAACTAGCTGTCATATCCTTAGATGCTGAAAAAGCATTTGACCAGGTTGATTGGCCATATTTATTTAAAATAATGCAGAAATTTCAACTGGGGATAGATTTTCCAAATGGGTAAAAATCATATACTCGAATCCAACTGCAAGAATATTAACAAATCAAATGTTATCAGCAAAATTTAATCTCTTTAGGAGTTGTAGACAAGGATGTCCGTTATCACCATTACTATTTGCTCTGGTAATAGAACCATTAGCCGAAATGATTAGAACCATAAATATATGGGTATAATACAAAACTACAACAAATAAAATATCTCTATACACAGATGACATCTTAATTTATATTACAAAACCGGAGATTAGTATTGCCAATCTACTTAATGTTATAACTAAGTTTGGCACATTTTCTGGGTATAGAATTAACTGGAATAAAAGTGAAATTATGCCTATAACTGGAATAAAATTAAATATACTAGAACAATTCCTACTTAAAATAGTCACGGACAAATCGAAATATCTAGGAATTAATGTATCTAAATCCTATAACTGTCTATTTAAATATAATTACCCTCAATTGTTAAATAAACTAAAACAAAAATTATATTGGAAAACTATTTCAATGATCGGTAGAATAAATGCTATAAAAATGATTGTTTTGCCACAATTGTTATATTTATTTCAAGCCATCCCTTTATATCTCCCTAAAATGATTTAAAAAAATAGATACTTTGCTTAATAGTTTTATTTCGGACTTAAAAATCTTCGAATAAGTAAAAAACATCTATGTAAATCTAAAATAAATGGTGGACTAGCGCTACCAAATTTCTTATATTATGTCTTGGCAGTTCAGATTAAGAATATTAATTTTTGGTTGGTAAATTTAGATTATGAGCCAAGCTGGCTAAAGATGGAAAAGGAAGACTGTTTGCCTTTTGATGTAGGTTCGATTCTTTTTGCACCAAGGGAAGTACAAAAAAAAACGTATGGTGATAACCCTATAATTCATAGCAATAGACGTATTTGGAAACAAATAGTTAAGACCCTACATATGGATATTTTGTCAGTTTGTTTGCCAATTATGAATAATCCGTTGTTTGAGCCCTCTGTATTGGACAAGGGGTTTAAACACTGGAATGATTTAGGAATTAAAAGGATAGAACACCTTTACAAGAAAGGAACATTTCTTTCATTTCAAGAGTTACAGGACATCTATGGATCGCAGTCAAATAACATATTTAGGTATTTACAAATTAGAAACTATATTGTCAAATACGCAAGACTATAAAAATAGAAAACCCCTAGGATTATTAGATGAATTGTTTAATAAACCCCCAAATACAGAAACATTAATAGCGTATATATACACAATACTATCTTGGATAGGGAAATCCCAACTTCGGAAATATATCGACAAACATGGGATAATGAAATAGGTTTATCTATAACGAAGGAAACTTGGGAAGAAAGCCTACAAGGTATACATCGTTGCTCATTAAATGCTAGACATTTATTGATACAATTTAAGGTATTACACAGATTACATTATTCAAAAACGAAATTAAATAGAATTTATCCTAACATTTCTTCTATTTCTGATAAATGTCAGAACTTGGAAGCTAACTTAACGCGTAGTTTTGTAACATGTATAAAACTCAACTATTATTGGACAGAAATCTTTAGATTTATCTCTGAAGTTCTTAAAATTAAACTGGACCCAGATCCAAAATTAATAATATTAGGAGGTCCGGATTCAAATCTAATATTAACAGTAATCCAAAGAAATTTCTTGGATTACTGTTTGATAATAGGGAAAACATTAATATTGAAATTTTGGAAGGGAACATTATCCCCCACAATTAAAATGTGGACAGTGGAAATGTTGGAGACGTTGCATTTGGAAAGAATCAGATTTTGTCCTAATGGACAAAATACGAACTCTTTGAACAGATATGGACTCCATATACAGAATATTTGAAGGGGTAGCTGTTCTTGGCATCACAACTCAATGGGTACCCGGCAGGATTAGATGAAAATAATTCTTTTTTTTTAATTTGTATGCATGTCTCTATTGATATCGTTATTTGAAATTGTGTTATTCACTATTTAGATGTATACTATATATTTTTTTCTTTTTTTTCTCTTCTCTTTCTATATAATCAAAATTATTATTTAATCACTATTCATATTGATTGAAATCTATTCTTTTCTTTTTCTACTTTCTATAAAATAGAAGTTTATAAGAATTATTTGTAACATCCGTATACTTATTGAAATAAGTTGTATATTTGAAAATTTGTTATATCGTTGTTATGATGGATTACTTCTAATAAAAATATTATTAAAAAGAAAAAAAAGAACAGAGATTCTCCGAAGGGAATTTGCACAGCTGTGCACCAAATTGAAAAGCGGCACCCAGAAGGTAATAATCTCTGGATTGCACCATGAACTGCTTAAAAATTGCCATTGGGGTGAGAGATGAATGTGTGACTCAAACACTGGAGTGAAAGAGTGATTTGAATTTGTGGGACATTGGCATCAGTATTGGGGAAGGAGGGCACTGATCCGATGGACTGACTCCACTTGAGCTCGGCTGGGACTAGACTCCTGGGAAACCATATAACCAGGGTCAAAGATGGAATGTTATACTAAATAGTGAGTGTGCATGTGTTGGGGAGGGTCGACAAATTGTAAATGTAAGGGTGGAGTTAAAGGGAAAGAGTTCAGGAAAAGTTACAGACGTCTCATGAAGTAATAATTTAGTTTAATTTAGAGATGCAGCGTGGAAACAGGCCCCTCGGCTCACCGGGACCGCGCCGACCACCTATCCCCGCATATTAACACTCTCCTGCACACGCTGGAAACAATTTTCACATTTATCAAGCCAATTAATCTATAAACCTTTGGAGTGCGGTAGGAAACTGAAAATCCTGGAGAAAACCCGCGCAAGTCATGGGTAGAATATACAAACTCCGTACAGACAGCACCCGTTGTCGGGATCAAACCGGGGTCTCCGGGCTGCAAGCGCTGTAAGGCAGCAATTCTACCGCTGCACCACATAATTAAATATGTTGTATTTGAAAGCACTTTGTATAAGAAACAAAGTGGATGAGATTGATGCGTATGGTTTTGTGGGAATTACAGATACATGGTTGCAAGAGGATCGGATCTGAGTGCTGGATATTCAGTGTCATACGACCTATCGAAAATACAGAAAGGTGGGCAGAGTGGGTGGTGTCGGTCTGTTGGATAAAGAATGAAGTTCATTCTTTGGAGAGGGGTGATATGGGGTCAGATGATGCAGAAACAGTGTGGCTAGCGTTGAGAAATTGCCAGCGTCAACATACCCTAATTTGAGTTATTTACAGTCCCCCAAACAGTAGCCAGGATGTAGGGTACAAGTTACAATACAATATACAATATACAATATTTATTAATTGTCATTTGAACCTCAATGAGGCTCAAACGAAACTCTGTTTCCACAGCCATACAAACAAAACAATTCCTCCAAGTCACACGAAAAATTCAATTCACACAAACATCCATCACAGTGAATCTCCTCCTCATTGTGATGGAAGGCAAAGTCTTTTCTCTCCCCTGTGTTCCATTCTTCTCCCGATGTTAAAGCCCCAGGCGGGAGATGGTAAGTTCCACGGCCGTTAAGGCAGCGCCGGACGGTGTACGGCCCCGTTCTTAATGTCTCAACGGGGAGCCCCCGGAGGGCATTGGAATGTCCCTCGACCGTTAAAGCCGCGCCGGGCGATGTAAGGCCCCGCTCCGTGTCATTCCAACCCCGCAACACGGGCGGGAGAAGTTGCGTTGCGGGTGCTCCGAAAAGCAGTCTCCCATCAGGCAGCCGCATTGTGCCGATGTTCCTGTCCACCGGGCCTGCGGCTGGAGCCTCCGAGCTCCGGAGTCGGGCCGCAGCAGCGAGCCACCACCGCTCCCCACACTCCGAGGCTAGCCCCATGATGGTAAGTAGTCCGCAGAATTTGTAGAGAGCATCCGAGATGTGGCGCGACTCACACCAGGTTACACCAGGAAATACAATTGGCACGAAAGAAAGGCAATGCTACTGTGGTATTAGGAGATTTCAATACGCAGGTAGACTGGGAAAATCATGTTGACACTGGACCCCAAGGAAGGGAATTTGTAGAGTGCATCCGAGATGGTTTCTTAGAGCAGCTGGTAATGACATCTACCAGGGGAAGAGCATTTCTGAATTTAGCGTTGTGTAATGAACAGCATTTGATAAGGGAACTCAAGTTAAATGGAACAACTTAGTGGTAGACCACAATCTAACCTGCAATTTGAGAGTGAGGAGGGGAAATCGGATGTGTTGGTATTGCAGCTGAGCAAAGGGGATTATAGAGGCATGAGGGAGGTGCTGGCCAAATTTTATTGGAAAGCGACCTTAGCTGGAATGACGGTGGAACAGCAATGGCGAGAAGTTCTGGGAATAAATCGGAAGATGCAGGATCATTTTAGTTCCAAAGACGAAGAAAGATTCCAGTGGGAGAATGAGGTGAGTGTGGCTGACAAGGGTAGTCAAGGACAGTATTAAACTAAAAGAGAAGGCTTATACCATCACAAAGATTAGTCGGCAGCCAGAGGATTGGGAAGTTGTTAAAGAAACAATAGAAGGTAACTACAACGGCAATACGGGGAGTAAAGATGAAATACGAAAGCAAGCTAGCTAATAATATAAAACAGGATAGCATGCATTTATTCAGTTATGTGAAGAGTATGAAAGAGGGAAAGCGTGGACGATAGACCACTGGAAAATGATGCAGGAGAAACGATAATGAAGAATAACGAAATGGCTGCTGAGTTTTATAACTTTTTTGCATTAGTCTTCACAGTGGAAGACACGAGCAACATGCTTGCAATGCCGGAGAGTCAGGGGGTGTGAGTTAGTGAAGTGGCTATCAGTAACCAGAAGGTGCATGGGGGACCTGACATGGATGATGGTGGATAAGTCAACTGGACCATATGGATTGTTCTGAGAGAGGTCGCTATGGAGATTGGATGGGCATTAAGAGTGATATTTCAAGAAACAGTAGATTCGTGAGTAGTTCCAGACGTTTGGAAATTTGCCAATATTATCCCGTTGTACATGTAGAGAGCAAAGCAGAGTAGGTCATAAGGGCATAAGGAATAGGAGTAGAATTAGGCCATTCGGCCCATCAAGTCTACTCCGCCATTCAATCATAGAAACATGGAACCATAGAAAATAGGAGCAGGAGTACGCCATTCGGCCCTTCGAGCCTGCACCGCCATTCAATATGATCATGGCTGATCATCCAACTCAGTATCCAGTACCTGCCTTCCCTCCATACCCCCTGATTCCTTTAGCCACAAGCGCCACATCTAACTCGCTCTTAAAGATAGCCAATGAACTGGCCTCATGGCTGATCTATCTCTCCCTCCTAACCCCATTCTCCTGCATTCTCTCCATAACATCTGACACCTGTACTAATCAAGAATCTACCTATCTCTGCCTTAAAAATATCCATTGAGTTGTGGGAAGTATTGGCCGGTTAGTTCGACTTCAGTGGTTGGTAAGATTTCAGAGTCCATTATAAAGGATGAGTTTAAAGATTACTTAGAGATTTCAGATAAAATAGGCCGAAGTCAGCATGGTGTTTGAAGGGGAGAGATTGCCTGACGAATCTGCTGGAATTCTATAAAGAAGTAAATAGCAGGACAAAGGAGAATAAGTGAAACTTGTTTATTTGATTTTTAGATAGCTTTTGATATGGTGCCATTGGTGAGGCTGCAAAAGAAGACGAGAGTCCATGGTATCAAAGGGCAGATACCAGTATGGATAGCAGGTTGGCTGGATGGCAGAAGGAAAAGAGCAGCAATAAAGGATTTTTTTCTGGTTGTCTTCCAGTGACTAGCAGAACTCCGCAGGGATCGGTGCTGGGACTGCTTCTCTTCTCGTTGCATAGTCATGATTTTGATGAGGTAATTGAAGACATTGTCATAGTTCGCAGATGATACGAAAAATAGGTGGAGGGGTAAGTGGTGTAGAGGAAGCAGGGACCTTGTAGAAGTAATTGACAGGTTGGGCAAGTGGGCAGAACAGTGGCAGATGGAATATAGTGTAGTAAATTGTGAGTCATTCATTTTGGTAGTAGGAATACAGTCCAAGACCGTTTTCTCAATGGGGAGAGAATCCTGAAATCGGAGGTGCAAAGGGATTTGGGAGTGCTGGTTCCCAAAAGGCTCATTTGTAAGTCGAATCGGTAGTGAAGAAGGTAAACGCAATGCTAGCATTTATTTCAAGAGGGCTAAAATACAAAAAAAAACAGGGATGTGATGCTGAGGCTCTATAATGCGCGGATCAGACGCATTTGGAGTATTATGAGCAATCATAATACCCCATATAGGAGAAAGTATGTGTTGGCTCTGGAGAGGGTCAAGAGGTAGTTTTCTAGAAATGTTCCAGGAGTTAACATGTGACGAGTGTTTGACAGCACATGGCCTGTACTGGCTGGAGTTTAGAAGGGGGAATTGTTCGCCACAGAAGGCTGTCAAGGCAGAGATGTATTGATTATTCATTTTGGGCAGAATGCAGGACAATGGAGTTAGGGTAGAGGGATAGATCAGCCATGATATAACGGCGGAGTAGATGATGGGCCGAAATGCCTAATTCTGCTCCTATTACCTATGACCTTATGAATTTAATATGGAAGAAGCAGATGCGATGATGTATAGAAATATGGAAACAGAAAATAGGTGCAGGAGTAGGCCATTCGGCCCTTCGAGCCTGCACCGCCATTCAATATGATCATGGCTGATCATCCAACTCAGTATCCCATACCAGGATTCTCTCCATACCCCCTGATCTCCTTAGCCACAAGGGCCACATCTAACTCCTTCTTAAATATAGCCAATTAACAGGCCTCAACTACCTTCTGTGGTAGGGAATTCCAGAGATTCACTACTCTCTCTGTGAAAAATGTTTTTATCATCTCGGTCCTAAAAGACTCCCCTCTCATCCTTAAGCTGTGACCCCTTGTTCTGGACTTCCCCAACATCGGGAACAATCTTCCTGCATCTAGCCTGTCCAATGTGTAAGTTCCTATAATATCCCCCTTCAATGTTCTAAATTTTGGGTTAGAGCTGTTTAGAGGGGTTTAGAGGGGATCAGATGGGTTCATAGGGGTTTAGAGGTGTTTAGATGTGTTTGGAGTGTTTTAGACGGGGCAGAGGGGTTTCAAAAGGTGTAGGAGGGGCGTAGAGGTGTTTCGGGGGGGTTCAGAGAGGGTTTAGAAACATAGAAACATAGAAATTAGGTGCAGGAGTAGGCCATTCAGCCCTTCGAGCCTGCACCGCCATTCAATATGATCATGGCTGATCATCCAACTCAGTATCCCGTACCTGCCTTCTCTCCATACCCTCTGATCCCCTTAGCCACAAGGGCCACATCCAACTCACTCTTAAATATAGCCAATGAACTGGCCTCAACTACCCTCTGTGGCAGAGAGTTCCAGAGACTCACCACTCTCTGTGTGAAGAAAGTCTTTCTCATCTCGGTCTTAAATTGTGGTAAATTGTGATGGGTTTAGAGGGGTTTGTAAGGGTTTAGACGGGTTGAGAGGAGGTTAGAGGGGATTAGAGGGGTTTAGAGATGTTTCGAGTGATTCAGAGGGGTATGGAGCTGTTTAGCGGTGATTAGAGTGCTTTAGATGGGTGTTGATGGCTTCAGAGGTGTTTAGAGGGCTTAGAGCGGTTTAGAGGGTGTCAGAGTGGTTCAGTTTTGGTCAGAGGGTTTTAGGGGGGGGGGGTTAAAGGGGTTTAGAGGGAATTAGAGAGGTTCAGAGGGGTTCAGAGCGGCTTGGGGTTAAAGGGGTTCGAAGGTGTTTGGAGGGGTTTAGAGGTGTTCAGGGAGGTTCAGTGCAGTTTAAAGCGGTTCGGAGTGGTTTTTGAGGGATTTAGAGGGTATGCGAGTATGTTAGAGGGGTTCAGAGGAGTTTACCCGAGTTTAGAGGTGTTTAGTGGTGATTATAGGGGTTCAGAGGTGATCAGAGGGGTTTAGATGGATTTAGTGGGGATTAGAGGGCTTTAGAGTGGTTTACAGGTGGTCACTGGGGCTCAGAAGGGTTCAAAGGTGTTTAGAGGGGTTTAGTGGAGTTCAGAGGGTTTCAGATTGGTTTAGAGGACTTTTGTGGGGTTCAAAATTGTTCGAAAATTGCGAGCCTTGCACGCAAACTGCGAACCTGCTGCGAAAATTGCGAGGATTGTGCGTAAAGTGCGAGGCGCCTGCAAAAAGTGCGAGACTTGTGAGAAACGTACGAGCCTGCTATGAAAAGAGCGATCCTGGTACTAAAAGTGCGATCATGGTGCGAAAGCTGCGACACTGGCGCAAAAAGTGTGAGTCTGGTGCGAACATTGCGAGACTGGGGCGAAAAGTGCGATCCTGGTGCTAAATGTGCGAGCCTGCTGCGAAAAGTGCGAGCCTGCTGCGGAAGATGCGAACCTCATCTGCAAACTAAGAGCAAGCCTCAGTAAATGGGGAAATAGGGGAGGGCACTAATAAATGTGCATTAGTGGAGCGCAGCATTAAATTGTGAATTAGGGTAGTGCACCAGTAAATGGGGATTTAGGGGATGGCACCAGTAAATCGGAAATTAGGGTAGGACGCCAGTAAACAGTGGCGCAGCTTTGGAGATGCTGCCTCACATGTTCAGAGACCCAGGTTCGATTTCGACCACGGCCACCGTCTGCATGGTTAATATGTTCTCCCCATGACTGCGTGGATTCTCTCCAGAGATGCTGCCTGCCCCGCTGTTACTCCAGCTTTTTGTGACCACATATGTTATATCTGTGTTTCTCAGCTCAAGGAATTGATTGTAGACTTTAGGAGAACTCCCCCTCCCCTCACCCCACTCATCATCAACAACGCCACAGTCACATCTGTGAAGTATTTTAAGTTCCTGGGAACCATCATCTCCAAGGACCTTAAGTGGGGGGTACCATCGACTGCACAGTGAAAATGGCACAACAGAGAATGTACTTCCTGCGGCAGCTGAGGAAGCAGAATCTACCACAGGCAATGATGGTCCAAATCTACACGGCCAACGCAGAATCTGTTCTCACCTTCTCCGTCATGGTCTGGTTTGGCTCAGCCACCAAGCATGACACCTGTAGGCTGCAGCGAATCGTCCGATCAGCAGAGAAGATTATTGGCTGCAACCTTCGCTCCATTGATGAACTGTGCACTGCAAGGGCCAGGAAGCGAGCGGGCAAGATCATCTCTGACCCCTCTCACCCTGGCCACAAACATTTTGAATCATTTCCCTCTGGAAGGCGACTCCGGATTGGCAAAGCTGCCACAACCAGACATGAAAACAGTTTTTAACCACGAGTAGTTGCTCGACTCAACAGCCAAAAATAGTAAGATTAAACGAGAACTTACCAGTTTGAAGTTTGATCTTTATTTTGTGAGGAGTTGCGATGAGGGATTTCGTGAAGACCCCGCCAGGCACGCATGCACATCATTCTTCAAAACAGCGGTGTGGAATCACAGAACTACCCAGAAATGAACTAATATAATAAGATTGAAGAGACTATATTTACCAGTTGACCTTATAGTAGAGGGTTGGGAGCGGAGGGCACGAAATCCCTCATCGCAACCCCTCACAAAATAAAGATTAAACTTCGTACTGGTAAGTCCTCGTTTAATCTTACTATTTAATTTCGGAGTCACGTGAGTGACGTCGTGAAGATTTCAAAGCTCTGTGATTACGTCCATACCCACACACTGCCGTAATACTGATGGAGGAAGTATGTTAACGTATTTCAGACTTGAACAAGCTGAAAAATAATGACATTATTGTTAATATAACAATAAACCCCTGAACTCGGGGACAAACGTTTAGGAAATTGCGGGAGCGTCCACAGGTTAGTCATGAAATCGCTGAAATGTAGTTTCACTGGCCCAGCCCGCTATTGTGAGGACATGATCCATGAACACCTCCATGGTCCTCGCTGCTGATGTGGATGCAGCCCTGGTAGAATGACATTTTATAATGTTTAGTGTCTTACCTGCTGCACCGAATACCACCTTGAGCCATCTGGAGATACTCTGCACCGTCACCCTGTGACGTGGGTTTCGATGGCTGATTACAGATCCGCCTCCATATTCCTGATGGCCATTTTCAGACCTGTGGTCGCAGGTCTGTGTAGCTTAAGCAACTCTTTTATAAATAAGTTACTTTATTATGGGTCGATCATTCTATCCAGGTTTAATTCCTGTAGAGTCTGGACCCGTTGTGCTGTGTTCAGTGCCATTACCATCACCAATTTAAAGGTAAGTAAGTCCAGTAGTAAAGCAGTCATAGGCGACCAGCTCCTGAGTAGGGTCAACACCACCCTTATATCTCAGGTAATATAATATAGTGGTCGGGCAGGGATGGATAGAACATATCCATCATAGTTTGTATACCAGCTGGTGAGATCCCACTCCAATGTCGAGGTAGGATGACAGTGCACTCCTGGCACTGTATACGGCACTGTAACTAAGGGACTCTTCATAATGAAGACCCGTGAGGATGCCAGCACATTGGCTATCGTAGCAGATATGTAGATGGTCTTGGTCCGACTACAGAAACCTCCCATATCCTTATGTAGATGAGGATCCTAGTGGACTCTCTCTGCACGATGCTGTATGACGTCCATGGTCCTTTATGTTGCAGAAACTGGTTGCGTTTTCTGCAACACCTGACTGATGAAGCAGAATGGGGAAAGCATAGAAATCCATTTCCCCCTCGTCCATCGCCACTGCCCCAGGAACTGGTTCTCAAGAGACACATATTGGTATGTAATGGTCCTCGCTGCTGATGTGGATGCAGCCCTGGTAGAATGACATTTTATAATGTTTAGTGTCTTACCTGCTGCACCGAATACCACCTTGAGCCATCTGGAGATAGTCTGCACCGTCACCCTGTGACGTGGGTTTCGATGGCTGATTACAGATCCGCCTCCATATTCCTGATGGCCATTTTCAGACCTGTGGTCGCAGGTCTGTGTAGTTTAAGCAACTCTTTTATAAATAAGTTACTTTATTATGGGTCGATCATTCTATCCAGGTTTAATTCCTGTAGAGTCTGGACCCGTTGTGCTGTGTTCAGTGCCATTACCATCACCAATTTAAAGGTAAGTAAGTCCAGTGGTAAAGCAGTCATAGGCGACCAGCTCCTGTGTAGGGTCAACACCACCCTTATATCTCAGGTAATATAATATAGTGGTCGGGCAGGGATGGATAGAACATATCCATCATAGTTTGTATACCAGCTGGTGAGATCCCACTCCAATGTCGAGGTAGGATGACAGTGCACTCCTGGCACTGTATACGGCACTGTAACTAAGGGACTCTTCATAATGAAGACCCGTGAGGATGCCAGCACATTGGCTATCGTAGCAGATATGTAGATGGTCTTGGTCCGACTACAGAAACCTCCCATATTCTTATGTAGATGAGGATCCTAGTGGACTCTCTCTGCACGATGCTGTATGACGTCCATGGTCCTTTATGTTGCAGAAACTGGTTGCGTTTTCTGCAACACCTGACTGATGAAGCAGAATGGGGAAACCATAGAAATCCATTTCCCCCTCGTCCATCGCCACTGCCCCAGGAACTGGTTCTAGAGAGACACATATTGGTATGTAATGGTTCAACCTGGACGCAAGGAGGTCGATATCTGGTGTTCCATATTAGGTTATAATTTTAGCAACTATTTGGAGGTTCAACATCCACTTGGTGTCGTTATTAAATACGTGTGACCTGCTGTCCGCCACTGTATTGAGCTTAACCAGAAGGTACATAGCTGATATCCAAATATTTATTTCAATGCACCAGAGCCAAATTATTTTTTTCCAATTCATCACAAGATATTGACTTGATACCACCCATAAGGTTTAAATATTCCACCTCAGTGGTATTATTTTGAAGATGGACATACGTATGCTGCAGATTAGTGCATTAAGCCCGCAGCCAGTGACATGCTCCCAGCATTTCTGAACAGTCTCAGCCCTTGGTGCTTGCGTCGGTCTGTAACACGACTAATGGGTTTTATGTAATGATGGGATTTAACAATCACAAACTTTGCTAATCCACAATTGTAGCTCAATTTATGCATTGATTGGCGGCTGCGTAGGCCCGAAAAAAATGTCCAGCATTCGCTATTAATGCCGAGATTTTGCTCTTTGCAAGCTTTGATAGTGTAACGGCCCAATTACGTAGCTAGAATGTAGCTACAAGTTTACCAATTACCTTAGCAGCATGTCTAATAGTCGGTCTCCTGGCGCAAGCAAGGCTGTTACATGCCTCTATAATGTCTATTGCTTTGTTCCCTGGGGAAGTGACAATCAGACCCATGTATCCCAGAATGTATGTAACCTCTCTCCTTGTGAGGTTATACATGCAGCACTTCCTAGAGAACCAGACCCTCTACCTCCATGGCTACCGGTGGGCCTGTCGTTCTGGTTCCTGGTGCTCCAATGAATTGTGTTGAGGAGCTGCTGACGTGTAGGTCCTTACTGGTCTTTCAGGTGGCCCGAGGTCTTGCATATGATGTTTGCCTGCGCACTGCCACCCTGCTGGAGGGAGGTGGGTTATCAACCCGACTGCCTCCGCCTCCTAATCCAGGTCCTTGACCTGTATGGGCAGGTCCTCACCGAACAGCTGTCTCGGTGGTGGCGTCGCAGATGCCTTGTACAACCCCGCAAGTATGGGGTTTAGGAGTCGGTTAAATGGCGATATTTGGGGAAGCGTTAACTTCATGACTAATATCGCAAGAGCATGCTCCTGCTCTGCCGTCATTTCAGTACCATCAACCGACCTGGCAAAGGCAGTATTCTCCGACGTCAGCAATTTTAGGATATTTTGTAACTTCAGATCCTGTGCCCTTATCCCGGGACTATTGTTGCCCCAGATGGGCGTGTTGACTGACGGTACATTCAACGATTTGCAGTTGTTTGGGCCTTGTATTTGTTGATCACCTTGGTAAGGACCTGTTCCTGCAGCTGGTGTGTGGTGAGGTAGTCTATGCTAGCCCCTAATTTGGGCTGCAAAAGGCTGACCTGAGTGCTTCGGCTGGGCGAACTTGGAGACCACATTCAGCAGTTCCTCCTGGATTTTCTCAGGTACTACAGGTTCCTGCTCCACCCTACTTCCGTGTCAGCTAGCTGCTGATCCGTGGCACTCCCCGCCGATGATGGAGACATGCTGGGTGGCCCAGCCGCATGTCTCCAGGACTGGAGGACATCTGGTCCAGCTACAGAGATTTTGCTCTAGGATACGCTCCATCATGCGCTCCATCCGAGCCATGCGACCGCCGCCGCATCTGCGGATGACAAGTCGACTTCCTCAGGTTCTGGAGAATCTCTGAGGCTTCTGTCATCGCCCCGCACCTCGTCGAGGTGATAACTAGGGTGCCTAGACAGGATGTCGCTGCCTGCGGCTTCTGCGTGGCTAAGCGACTCCCGCGTGGACCTGCCGCTGGCTCGCCGACTTCTGGATGGAGGCGGCCCGATAGTCTGATAGGACATGAGCAGTCCCGGCCGCCGAAGCGTGATACCCCGACGTCCGCGCAGGCTTGCCTCCTGACCTCCTTAGGGACAAAGGCGACGTTCGGTCACGTCCTGCCACTAAAGGGGGGTGCAGTGACCGAGATGAGACTACACCGGCCTGCAATCTGGCAGGCTCCCCGGTGGTGAATCTGTATCCTCCTTTAGAACAAAGGCGACGTTCGGTCACGTCCTGCCACTAAAGGGGGTGCGGTGACCGAGATGAGACTACACTGGCCCGCGATCTGGCAGGCTCCCCCAGTGGTGAGTCGGTATCCTCCTTTGGGACAAAGGCGACGTTCAGTCACGTCCTGCCGCTAAAGGAGGGTGCGGTGACCGAGATGAGACTACACCGGCATGCAATCTGGCAGGCTCCCCCACTGGTGAGTCTGTGCCGGCCGCACATGCGGGGCTAGCAGACCCAGCCCTCAATCCTTCACTGGTCCGCGAACTGGCGGCCTGCTCCGGTGGAAAGTTGACCCCGGATCCTACAGCTGGGCTTCACTGACTGTTGTGCGATCCTTCCCCTGGTCCTCCCTCTGGTGACCTGCATAATTGGGGAGAGAGAGCGTGCTGCCAAGCGGATAACAAGCTTATGCACCTTTGCTCCACTATCCCTATGCTTAGGTGACAGTGGTAGGGAGTCAGGGTCTTGCCTACCCTGATGCTGCGCGGTGCTCCTACCACTTTACGGCTCCATGGCCAGCCGTGGTGGAGAATCTGGGAATAGTGGGCGCTGACTCCCATCCGAAGTCCCATGGCCCTGGGAGGCATACTTCGATGCCTTCATTCTGGTCTCCCAACCATTGTTTCTGTAAGCAAAGTCTGCTACAGAAGCTAAACAACTCAAGGTTAGTATCTTACCTGAGGGTCTTTATGAGCTTCCGGTGGAGGAGTGCACACTCTCCCCCCCAGCTCCAATGGTGACCAGACTCTCATGCGGGACATAGACTGCTGCTAACGGCAAGGCTCCCGCCTGTGTGTGAGTCGGGGCCCCGGCTCTGTCTACTACCTCTATAGGGAAGCATAGCCGTTAGTCCGTGGTATTCCTGCGGCGTGCGGCATTGAGTCGGAGCTCCTGCTCTGCCTTCGCTGTCTGTGAATGGCAGTCTCTGAGCCTGGACCCTCCTGGTCCATGGGCTTGCACAACTTCTGGGTAGCGTTGCCGTCAGCCTGGGGTGACCCTGCGGGCTGCGGTGTACATTCGGGCTTCAGCTCTGCCGTCACTGCCTGCGAATGGTGAGTGTGAGCCCGGACCCTACCGGGACAACCTGCCCGGTGTAAGTAAAACCGTCAGCCCACAGAGTCCTTGTAGGCTTTGGTGCAGAGTCGGGGCTGCTGCTCTGCCGTAGCTCACTGCGCACGGCGAGCCTGCAAGCCCCACTTCCTGGTTGATGCCGACAGCCCGCAGTATCCTTGCGGTCTGCGGTGTAGAGTCGGGCTGCCTCAGCCGCCCTCCGACCAGCGAGTGTGAACCCGGACCCACCTGGGTCAATGGGCTCTTCCTGACTCCAGTCTGTTAGTGCCGCCGCTGACTGCCCACATCCCGTGGTCCGCAGTCAATGCCGAAGCGGCCTGGAGTATTCTGAGAACAGAGTCCCTAAAATGAAAACAGGACCGCAGGTTAGTTTTTTCTTACCTGCAGGTCCCTGAAGTAGAGGAACGGCGCTCCTCACTGCCCGTCGCTCACATGCGGTCGACGATATGCCGCGCATGCGTGCCGGGCGGGGGTCTTCACGAACTCACTTACGTGACTCCGAAATGAAATCTTTAGCCTCCCTTTGATCTGGTATTTTGTTGGTTCACATGCTTGATCAATGGTGTTTTATCATTAAAGTCATATTATTATTAATGTTTAGTGTTTTCTCAGTCATTCGTAACTGTCACTATGTCATGTTGTCACTTGTGGCGGAGCACCAAGGCAAATTCCTTGTATGTGATACTTGGCCAATAAACTTACTTACTTACTTACTTATTTAAAAACTATCCAGCAAGTTGGAGGAACAGCACCTCATATTCCGCTTCGGGAGTCTGCATCCTCTGGACTTGAACATTGAATGTTCTCAATTCTGTTAACCCTTGCTGTCTCCTCCCCTTCCCACCTCTCCCTCAGCCCTCGGGCCCTTGCATTCCCTCTCTCTCCATCTCTTCCTCACCCTAGTCGCACTAGTTTCTCATTTTCACACTGCAAACAGGCCCACAGGAGCCGTTGGAAGAGAAGGAGGGGGAGGAGCGACACCCGACCGGTAAGCTTTAAAATCAAGCGCGGGGCTTGTTTTTACCTAAATTAATAACGTTCCATTTGGAGAAGTGGGTATTTTTGAGGAAGCCGCTGATTGGTGGGAAGTGGACCAGGGTAAGCAGCTGATTGGTGGGAAGTGGACCAGGGTAAACAGCTGATTTACAGTCAGATTTCAGCAGTTTGTAGTGATTTTACATTGTGTTGATATTGTATCCTGTGTAAGGGGGGGGGGGGGGGTATGAAGGCCAGGGCAGTGTACTGTTCTGGATGTCAGATGTGGGAGGTCAGGGAATTTAAAAGTAAAGTGGATAGGTATATGGACGTGAAGGGAATGGAGGGGTATGGTCTGAGTGCAGGTAGATGGGACTAGGGGAAAAAAATGGTCGGTACAGACTGGAAGGGCCGTGAGGGCCTGTTTCCGTGCTGTAATTGTTATATGGTTATATGGTTATATGGAATCTGATAGCCCTCCAGACGTCCACATCTGCGCCAAGTGTGTCGAGATGGGGCTCCTAAAGGACTGTGTTAGGAACCTGGAGCAGCAGCTCGATGACCTCCGTCTGGTCAGGGAGAGTGAGGAGGTCATAGAGAGGAGCTACAGGGATGTAGTCACTCCCAGACCACAGGAGGCAGACAAGTGGGTCACAGTTAGGAAGGGCAAAGGGCAGAGGCAGGGGCTAGAGAGTACCCCTGTGACCGTACACCTGGAAAATAGGTACTCGGGTTTGAGTACGATTGGAGGGGACAGCCTAGCTGGGGGCAGCAACAGCGGCCGGGCCTCCAGCACAGAGACCGGCCCTGATGCTCAGAAGGGTAGCAAAAAGAGGAGGGCAATTGTAATAGGGGACTCTATAGTTAGGGGTCGGATAGGCAATTCTGTGGACGCAGTCGGGAGACCCGGATGGTAGTTCGCCTCCCTGGTGCCAGGGTCTCGCATGTGTCAGAACGTGTCCAAAAGATTCTGATAAGGGAGGGAGAGGAGCCTCATGTTGTGGTACACATAGGTACCAATGACATAGGCAGAAAAAGTGACGAAGTCCTGAAGGGAGAATTTAGGGAGTTGCGGGGAAAGCTAAGGAGAAGGACCAAAAGGGTAACGATTTCAGGATTACTGCCTGTGCCGCGTGACAGTGAGAGTATGAATGAAATGAGGTGGAGGATAAATGTGTGTCTGAGGGACGTGCAGTGGGCAGGGATCCAAATTTCTTGATCACTGAGACCTCTTTTGGGGAAGGCATGATCTGTACACAATGGACGGGTTGCACTTGAACCCGAGGGGGACCAATATCCTGGCAGGGAGATTTGCAAAGGCTACTGGGGAGATTTAAACTAGAAAGGCTGGGGGGAGGGACTCGGGTAGATGGGGCTAGGGGTCAGGGTGTGGGGCAAGAGGCAGAGAAGGGAAGCACTCGGACCCAAAATGTAGGCGAAAAAGATGAAAAAGATAATAGACAGAGAATAAGGGATGGTGGGTTTCTAAAATGTGTATATTTTAATGCTAGGAGCATTGTAAGTAAGGTGGATGAACTTAGAGCCTGGATTGACACCTGGAAATATGATGTTGTGGCAATCAGTGAAACATGGTTGCAGGAGGGCTGTGATTGGAAACTAAATATTCCAGGATTTCGTTGCTTCAGTTGTGATAGAATTGGAGGGACCAGAGGGGGAGGTGTTGCATTGCTTGTCAGAGAAGATATTACAGCAGTGCTTTGGCAGGATAGATTAGAGGGCTCGTCTAGGGAGGCTATTTGGGTGGAACTGAGAAGTGGGAACGGTGTAGCATCACTTTTAGGGGTGTACTATAGACCACCAAATGGGGAGCGAGAATTGGAAGAGCAAATATGTAAGGAGATAGCAGATATTAGTAGTAAGCACAAGGTAGTGTTTGTGGGAGATTTCAATTTTCCAAAAAATAGACTGGGAAACACATTCTGTAAATGGGCTGGATGGTTTGGAGTTTGTAAAATGTGTGCAGGATAGTTTTTTGCAGCAGTACATAGAGGTATCGACCAGAGAAGGGGCAGTGCTGGACCTCCTGTTAGGAAATGAGGTAGGTCAGGTGACGGAGGTATGCGTTGGTGAGCACTTCGGGATCAGTGATCACAATACCATTAGTTTCAATATAATTATGGAGAGAGTCAGAACTGGACCTAGGGTGGAGATTTTTGATTGGAGAAAGGCTAACTTTGAGGGAATGCGCAAGGATTTTAAAGGAGTGAATTGGGACACTTTGTTTCATGGGAAGGATGTAGAAGAGAAATGGAGGACATTTAAAGGGGAAATTGTAAGAGTACAGAATCTTTATGTCCCTGTTAGGTTGAAAGGAAATAGTACAAAATGGAAAGAGCCATGGTTTTCAAGGGAACTTGGACACTTGTTTCGAAAAAAAGAGAGATATCTACAATAATTATAGGAGGCATGGAGTAAATGAGGTGCTAGAGGAGTATAAAGAATGTAAAATGTATATTAATATTTATGAATGTATATTAATAGCAAAAGGATAACGAGGGATAAAATTGGACCATTGGAGAACCAGAATGGACAGCTATCTGCAGAGCCAAAAGAGATGGGGGAGATATTGAACAATTTCTTTTCTTCGGTATTCACCAAGGAGAATGATATTGAACTCTGTGAAGTACTGACACTTTTGAAAAATATAAAGATGGATAAGTCTCCAGGTCCTGACAGGATATTCCCTGGGACATTGAGGGAAGTTAGTGTAGAAATAGCAGGAGCTATGACAGAAATATTTCAAATGTCATTAGAAACGGGAATAGTGCCGGAGGATTGGCGTACTGCGCATGTTGTTCCATTGTTTAAAAAGGGTTCAAAGAATAAACCTAGCAATTATAGACCTATTAGTTTGACGTCAGTGGTGGGCAAATTAATGGAAAGAATACTTAGAGATAATATAAATAAGCATCTGGATAAACAGGGTCTGATCAGGAACAGTCAACATGGATTTTTGCCTGGAAGGTCATGTTTGACAAACCTTCTTGAATTTTTTGAAGCGGTAACTAGGGAAATTGATGAGGGTAAAGCAGTGGATGTTGTCTATATGGATTTCAGTAAGGCCTTTGACAAGGTTCCCCATGGAAGGTTGGTTCAGAAGGTTCAATCTTTGGGTGTTAATGGCGGAGTAGCAAGATGGATTCAACAGTGGCTGAATGGGAGATGTCAGAGAGTAATGGTGGATGGCTGTTTGTCAGGTTGGAAGCCGGTGACCAGTGGGGTGCCTCAGGGATCTGTGTTGGGTCCACTGTTGTTTGTCATGTACATCAATGATCTGGATGATGGGGTGGAAAATTGGATAAGTAAGTATGCAGATGATACTAAGATAGGTGGTATTGTGGATAATGAAGTAGATTCTCAAAGTCTACAGAGAGATTTGGGCCATTTGGAAAAGTGGGCTGAAAGATGGCAGATGGAGTTTAATGCTGAAAAGTGTGAAGTGCTACATCTTGGCAGGACAAATCAAAATAGGACGTACATGGTAAATGGTAGGGAATTGAGGAATGCTGTGGAACAGAGGGATCTAGGAATAACTGTGCATAGTTCCCTGAAGGTGGAATCGCATGTAGATAGGATGGTAAAGAAAGCCTTTGGTGTGCTGGCCTTTATAAATCAGAGCATTGAATATAGGAGTAGGGAAGTAATGTTAAAATTGTACAAGGCATTGGTAAGACCAATTCTGGAGTATGGTGTACAATTTTGGTCGCCTAGTTATAGGAAGGATGTCAACAAAATAGAGAGAGTACAGTGGAGATTTACTAGAATGTTGCCAGGGTTCCAACAACTATGTTACAGAGAAAGGTTGAACAAGTTAGGTCTTTATTCTTTGGAGCGCAGAAGGTTAAGGGGGGACTTGATTGAGGTCTTTAAAATGATGAAAGGGATAGACAGAGTTGACGTGGATAAGCTTTTCCCATTGAGGGTAGGGAAGATTCAAACAAGAGGGCATGACATGAGAATTAAGGGACAGAAGTTTAGGGGTAACGTGAGGGGGAATTTCTTTACTCAGAGGGTGGTGGCTGTGTGGAATGAGCTTCCAGCAGAGGTGGTGGAGGCAGGATCGATTTTAACATTTAAAAGTAAAGTGGATAGGTATATGGACGTGAAGGGAATGGAGGGGTATGGTCTGAGTGCAGGTAGATGGGACTAGGGGAAAACAAATGGTCGGCACGGACTGGAAGGGCCGAGAGGGCCTGTCTCCGTGCTGTAATTGTTATATGGTTAAATATACTTCATATTTACAATAAAAGGGTCATGCTTGAGAAGCAAGGTGCGATTGGTCCCGCTGGCACAAAGGAATGTGAAGGTGCAGGCGTACACATATCAATCGACATCTAATTAAATGGGTTTATGTTCGATGCGTTTCTGAGTCGTGTATTCAAAAATATAAGATTAATAGCGTGCTTTGCTATTCAGGTTTGGTAGCTTAGGATTTTCAAATTTTCAAACTACAGTTCCGCCAAAGCAGCTACATATTTCCTATGTATGGCGATCAGTACACAAAACTGGCAAGCGTTAAAAACAAGCGGGCCAAATGCCCTCTTCTCCAGACTACCCACCAGTGTTGTCACTTTTAGGGAATTATGCACTTGCACTCCTTGGTCATGAGCATTTCGGAGTGCCGTGCTAATTGTTATACATGTTCCGCCCATACTTAAATTCCTCCAATAAATCATCACATATCACTCGGGATTGCATTCAATTTAGCAATGGCCAGCCCAACATTCCATCTGATGGTTTAGTCGGAGCTTTAGACAAACTCTTGATTCTCAACTAATTATCAATGAAACCGCACGTCTTTCAGAGGACAGTTGCTACGGCCCATCTCCAGTCCCGAGTGTACGCCTGCATTTGAGTCAACATCACCTTAGGCAGTTGTCATCGCACGATTGTTTATATTCTTTTACAGTCCACATAGGGGGGACAACCTCAGAGTGCAGCACGTTCGCACCCATAATGGAACATTTCGAGAATTCCAATCTGAATGTACCAGGCATCACCAAACAGAAAGGAATGCATGGTGATACGAAATGAACAGAGGGGACGATCTGTCCGAAAGTATAAATTGATGATAACATGCTCAAAGGTCGTTTATCATACTTATCTGACGATTCCCTTGCGACTGAATATCGATAGAAAACAATGCACCATGACAGTTTTAATTGGGATACAAGGATTTGAAAAGTATGAGCATGCAACAAAGCGACACGCATTGTTCATCGTTTTTTATCGTTTATTGTAATTGACAATAAACGTAAGGGGGTACATCACCACGTATTTGAGTTCCTCCCTGAACCTGCGTTGAGTCACTGCGTATAGGGTTGTGTTCGTACAGCAACTCAAGTGCAGCATGATGAAGCCTACATTTTGCACAAAATGAGGAGGAACTCTTGACCGTAATCCTAGCCACCACAATCGATTCCATATCGAATAGATCATGAACACCGCCCACAATACAACGAAGTTTCCAGAGACAGCGAAGAGTAAGATAATCGATTTCCTTCTGCTCTCCATCTCTGGGTCTCTGGGACTCTCCCCGTTGTTGTGGCCAAGAAGTCTTCTACGAGCTCTACTAGCCAGTAAAATCTGTTTAACAGTTAAAGAGTTGAACAATAAAATCAGAAGAAAAGGAGCAACCGGGGTGAGGAAATAGTGAGTGAACTCTATCGCTGCCCAGAACCGCGAACCCGCAACACCGTTTTTTTCCCAAAAGATCCAGGGGTCACTGAGAAGGTTGTATTCACCCGTTAGCATAAAATACCAGAAAATATCCTTAACGCAATTCAGCGCAGCCACTGTTACCAAAACAACAACCACCGTTTTCTCGGTGCAGTATTTTGACTTCAACGTCTGACAACTGATGGCAACAAATCGATCAAACGTGAATGAGACTGTGAACCAGACAGAACAGTCTGTTGCTGCATAAAGGATAACAGCGTGGATGTTACAAACAGGAACGGGCCAAGGGAAATGAAACTGTCGCCAATATACCATCGGAATGTGCCTCAATATCAGGTCGAAAACAACGACAACCAGATCCGCCGCAGCCATGGCGATCAGATAGCGAGAGACGCATTTGGAGAGACCACATTTTCCCCTCGAGAGGATCCCAATTGTCACTAAATTGCCTAAAATAAAGAGAACAAAAAGTGAAAAATTTGACATACCGTGTGTAAGTTAGCAAGCTACCGAATTACTACATGCATTTGGAATCATTTGAGTGCTAACGTAATTTTAATTCCTAGATATTATGAAGACAGATACACCACAAAATCTTAAAAGGTAAGACCTTCCATTCAAACAGGTAAATGGTCACAGAGCAATAAATTAACCATACAATTGTAAACCCAGAATTTCGGCAGGTTTATGCTGTTGTGTTATTTTCTGGAATCTACGGCATGCCTCGATTGCAACAAATCATACGACCCAGCATGTGCATTCGACGCCCTCAGGATATTGGCTCGGTGGCCAACTTTCACAATCTATATTTTCATTCACATCTGGCACAAAAAAGAGGAATGTTCCCAAGAAAAGAAGACGAAAAATATATATTCCGTGAGCATACACACTATAAAATAGTGGGAATGAATGGAAAACATTTTGAAAGAATGAGCAAAATATCAATAAGAGAAAAGAAAATCCGGAGCGATATGCAGACTAAAATGTACATATTAAATAGAGATCCCGTCAGGCGGAAAAATATTGAAAAACATCAGGCAAGGAGGTTGACGAGGTAATACTAATTAGAACATAAGCATCGGAGGTTTGGGCCGATCTTTATGTGTCTATAACTACGTAACCGCATGGGAGACAACTGAAATCAGGATCGAGAATAACATCTACACAGTTGGATCGCGGGTGCGTTCTGCGCCGATAGTCGTGTGATAGTTGCTGCAGTAGGTGGCAGTGTAATGATGGTGAGGCTACTTTCAACGTCGTGGTTGGTTTTATTCGCGTGCAATCAGTGGAAAATCAATATAAATATACGTGGATTCTCAAGTTAATGATTAAAATAGAAGTATACCAGGAGGATTGATGAGAAGGACAAAATTATAAAACATAAAGTCGATATAGAGCGGAGCACGACTAGTACGAATTTTATTTCTACAAGAAGACCTACCAGGAAGAGCAATAATAGCAAGGAAGGCAAAGTAAATCGGCTGGATACCCTTAAGTAACAAAATAATCCAATCTCCAAATGGTATCTGGTCATAGTGCGCAGCAAGCTCACTAAACGCCCAGAACACATTACGTCCGATTGACGTGACGTTAAATTCTGTTTCTCTCAGTCCCCTTTCCGTTGCCGCAGCATTCAGACCTACTGTTATCTGACTCAGATGCAGTGACAAAACGGTCGAATTCACAGTTGTCAGATTGCGAATTCTGTTCTCCATCCTTGTGCACATTTGTGCAGAAAGTCTTGTTGACATTACTAAATCACCCAATGATAAATGGCTTTAAAAGGCTGCGGAGTAGACAATTAGGCTCCGCGGAGACAGCCCTTAATTGCATACAGCGGGAAATAAACAAGCGCTGTTAACCATTTCCATCCCAACATTTACTTGACGTCGATGCCAATTGTTTGTCCAATCTAACTGAGATATGTGAAGAGCAGATGAATGGAAACACTTTCAGGGAACCTGTCCAAATCCTATCTCCCATTGCAATGGGGAATCACTGATCAAAGATGATGCGAAGAGGGACGGTAAAGACTAACGAAAATTGGTCACATTTCATGATTTCCATCTAGTTATTCGTTAGTTGTAAATGATCGTTCGATCATTTCCCGGAATGATTATTACGCTTCCTTAACGTAACTTATCTGCCAATCAACAGGCGATTGGTTGCTCCTCGTCGTGCTGATCTGATAAACATGAAGGGTTCGCGCATTACCTAAATTGCTTGATAGACATATAACCATATAACCATATAACAATTATAGCACGGAAACAGGCCCTCTCGGCCCTACCAGTCATATAACCATATAACCATATAACAATTACAGCACGGAAACAGGCCCTCTCGGTCCTTCCAGTCCGTGCCGACCATTTGCTTTCCCCTAGTCCCGTCTACCTGCACTCAGACCATACCCCTCCATTCCCTTCACGTCCATATACCTATCCACTTTACTTTTAAATGTTAAAATCGATCCTGCCTCCACCACTTCTGCTGGAAGCTCATTCCACACAGCCACCACCCTCTGAGTAAAGAAGTTCCCCCTCACGTTACCCCTAAACTTCTGTCCCTTAATTCTCATGTCATGCCGTCTTGTTTGAATCTTCCCTACCCTGAATGGGAAAAGCTTATCCACGTCAACTCTGTCTATCCCTTTCATCATTTTAAAGACCTCAATCAAGCCCCCCCCTTAACCTTCTGTGCTCCAAAGAATAAAGACCTAACTTGTCCAACCTTTCTCTGTAACATAGTTGCTGGAACCCTGGCAACATTCTAGTAAATCTCCTCTGTACTCTCTCTATTTTGTTGACATCCTTCCTATAATTAGGCGACCAAAGTTGTACACCATACTCCAGAATTGGTCTTACCAATGCCTTGTACAATTTTAACATTACTTCCCTACTCCTATATTCAATGCTCTGATTTATAAAGGCCAGCACACCAAAGGCTTTCTTTACCACCCTATCTACATGCGATTCCACCTTCAGGGAACTATGCACAGTTATTCCTAGATCCCTCTGTTCCACAGCATTCCTCAATTCCCTACCATTTACCATGTACGTCCTATTTTGATTTGTCCTGCCAAGATGTAGCACTTCACACTTAACAGCATTAAACTCCATCTGCCATATTTCAGCCCACTTTTCAAAATGGCTCAAATCTCTCTGTAGACTTTGAAAATCTACTTCATTATCCACAACACCACCTATCTTAGTATCATCTGCATACTTACTTATCCAATTTTCCACCCCATCATCCAGATCATTGATGTTCATGACAAACAACAGTAGACCCAACACAGATCCCTGAGGCACCCCACTGGTCACCGGCTTCCAACCTGACAAACAGCCATCCACCATTACTCTCTGACATCTCCCATTCAGCCACTGTTGAATACATCTTGCTACTCCGCCATTTACACCCAAAGATTGAACCTTCTTAACCAACCTTCCATGGGGAACCTTGTCAAAGGCCTTACTGAAATCCATATAGACAACATCCACTGCTTTACCATCATCAATTTCCCTAGTTACCGCTTCAAAAAATTCAAGAAGGTTTGTCAAACATGACCTTCCAGGCACAAATCCATGTTGACTGTTCCTGATCAGACCCTGTTTATCCAGATGCTTATATATATTATCTCTAAGTATCCTTTCCATTAATTTGCCCACCACTGACGTCAAACTAATAGGTCTATAATTGAATTCCAATCTGAATGTACCAGGCATCACCAAACAGAAAGGAATACATGGTGATACGAAATGAACAGAGGGGACGATCTGTCCGAAAGTATAAATTGATGATAACATGCTCAAAGGTCGTTTATCATAAATGCCGTAAATTACCGGCAATTTAATTGCTAGAAAGAATGTGTGTTTACAATAAATCTGACGATTCCCTTGCGACTGAATATCGATAGAAAACAGTGCACCATGACAGGTTTTAATTGGGATACAAGGATTTGAAAAGTATGAGCATGCAACAAAGCGACACGCATTGTTCCTCGTTTTTTTTATCGTTTATTGTAATTGACAATGAACGTAAGGGGGTACATCACCACGTATTTGAGTTCCTCCCTGAACCTGCGTTGAGTCACTGCGTATAGGGCTGTGTTCGTACAGCAACTTAAGTGCTGCATAATGAAGCCTACATTTTGCACAAAATGAGGAGGAACTATTGACCGTAATCCTAGCCACCACAATCGATTCCATATCGAATAGATCATGAACACCGCCCACAATACAACGAAGTTTCCAGAGACAGCGAAGAGTAAGATAATCGATTTCCTTCTGCTCTCCATCTCTGGGTCTCTGGGACTCTCCCCGTTGTTGTGGCCAAGAAGTCTTCTACGAGCTCTACTAGCCAGTAAAATCTGTTTAACAGTTAAAGAGTTGAACAATAAAATCAGAAGAAAAGGAGCAACCGGGGTGAGGAAATAGTGAGTGCACTCTATCGCTGCCCAGAACCGCGAACCCGCAACACCGTTTTTTTCCCAACAGATCCAGGGGTCACTGAGAAGGTTGTATTCACCCGTTAGCATAAAATACCAGAAAATATCCTTAACGCAATTCAGCGCAGCCACTGTTACCAAAACAACAACCACCGTTTTCTCGGTGCAGTATTTTGACTTCAACGTCTGACAACAGATGGCAACAAATCGATCAAACGTGAATGAGACTGTGAACCAGACAGAACAGTCTGTTGCTGCATAAAGGATAACAGCGTGGATGTTACAAACAGGAACGGGCCAAGGGAAATGAAACTGTCGCCAATATACCATCGGAATGTGCCTCAATATCAGGTCGAAAACAACGACAACCAGATCCGCCGCAGCCATGGCGATCAGATAGCGAGAGACGCATTTGGAGAGACCACACTTTCCCCTCGAGAGGATCCCAATTGTCACTAAATTGCCTAAAATAAAGAGAACAAAAAGTGAAAAATTTGACATACCGTGTGTAAATTAGCAAGCTACCGAATTACTACATGCATTTGGAATCATTTGAGTGCTAACGTAATTTTAATTCCTAGATATTATGAAGACAGATACACCACAAAATCTTAAAAGGTAAGACCTTCCATTCAAACAGGTAAATGGTCACAGAGCAATAAATTAACCATACAATTGTAAACCCAGAATTTCGGCAGGTTTATGCTGTTGTGTTATTTTCTGGAATCTACGGCATGCCTCGATTGCAACAAATCATACGACCCAGCATGTGCATTCGACGCCCTCAGGATATTGGCTCGGTGGCCAATTTTCACAATCTATATTTTCATTCACATCTGGCACAAAAAAAGAGGAATGTTCCCAAGAAAAGAAGACGAAAAATATATATTCCGTGAGCATACACACTATAAAATAGTGGGAATGAATGGAAAACATTTTGAAAGAATGAGCAAAATATCAATAAGAGAAAAGAAAATCCGGAGCGATATGCAGACTAAAATGTACATATTAAATAGAGATCCCGTCAGGCGGAAAAATATTGAAAAACATCAGGCAAGGAGGTTGACGAGGTAATACTAATTAGAACATAAGCATCGGAGGTTTGGGCCGATCTTTATGTGTCTATAACTACGTAACCGCATGGGAGACAACTGAAATCAGGATCGAGAATAACATCTACACAGTTGGATCGCGGGTGCGTTCTGCGCCGATAGTCGTGTGATAGTTGCTGCAGTAGGTGGCAGTGTAATGATGGTGAGGCTACTTTCAACGTCGTGGTTGGTTTTATTCGCGTGCAATCAGTGGAAAATCAATATAAATATACGTGGATTCTCAAGTTAATGATTAAAATAGAAGTATACCAGGAGGATTGATGAGAAGGACAACATTATAAAACATAAAGTCGATATAGAGCGGAGCACGACTAGTACGAATTTTATTTCTACAAGAAGACCTACCAGGAAGAGCAATAATAGCAAGGAAGGCAAAGTAAATCGGCTGGATACCCTTAAGTAACAAAATAATCCGATCTCCAAATGGTATCTGGTCATAGTGCGCAGCAAGCTCACTAAACGCCCAGAACACATTACGTCCGATTGACGTGACGTTAAATTATGTTTCTCTCAGTCCCCTTTCCGTTGCCGCAGCATTCAGACCTACTGTTCTCTGACTCAGATGCAGTGACAAAACGGTCGAATTCACAGTTGTCAGATTGCGAATTCTGTTCTCCATCCTTGTGGACATTTGTGCAGAAAGTCTTGTTGACATTACTAAATCACCCAATGATAAATGGCTTTAAAAGGCTGCGGAGTAGACAATTAGGCTCCGCGGAGACAGCCCTTAATTGCATACAGCGGGAAATAAACAAGCGCTGTTAACCATTTCCATCCCAACATTTACTTGACGTCGATGCCAATTGTTTGTCCAATCTAACTGAGATATGTGAAGAGCAGATGAATGGAAACACTTTCAGGGAACCTGTCCAAATCCTATCTCCCATTGCAATGGGGAATCACTGATCAAAGATGATGCGAAGAGGGACGGTAAAGACTAACGAAAATTGGTCACATTTCATGATTTCCATCTAGTTATTCGTTAGTTGTAAATGATCGTTCGATCATTTCCCGGAATGATTATTACGCTTCCTTAACGTAACTTATCTGCCAATCAACAGGCGATTAGTTGCTCCTCATCGTGCTGTGTAAAATAAATAGTTGAATTCTCAGAACACTTGGACACGGCCGAAAGTTACATTCACATTCTTGGCCTACAGGTTCGCGGAACGTGTACAGATGAACTTATGGATGTGATGATTCCACTTAAAAGCTCCTCGAACATCTGGTTTTGAGGATTTGAATCTTCCATACGCGTTCTGATGACCCTTTGAGACCACTGAATATTCAGGCGGAATACGAGCGCGGAAGTTATAGTAACATATGCCAATGCTCTCCTACAGCTCTGATAAACATGAAAGGTTCGCGCTTTACCGAAATGGCTTGATAGACATACAACCATATAACCATATAACAATGTTATAACCATATAACAATGATAAATGTTAAATATCGTTGTAAATCTTTCTTCACCTTCTCTGGCTAAATCATATCCTTCCAATGATATGACTTTTGTAAGTTTAGACAATAGATAATGTGTGCAGGAGTAGGCCATTCGGCCCTTCGAGCCAGCACCGCCATTCAATGTGATCATGGCTGATCATCCATAATCAGCACCTCGTTCCTGCCTTTTATGGTTAACAAGGAAATGGCAGAAGAGTTGAACAGGTACTTCGGATCTCTCCACGAAGGAAGACACTAACAATCTCCCAGATGTACTGGAAGACAGAGGATCTATGGGGCAGAGGAACTGAAAAAATGTTTCATTAGGAGGGAAATATTAGTGGGTAGGCTAATGGGACTGAAGGGTGATAAATCCCCTGGGCCTGATGGTCTGCATCCCAGGGTCCTCAGGGAGGTGGCTCTAGAAATAGTGGACGCATTGATGATCATTTTCCAATGTTCAATAGGTTCAGGATCAGTTCCTTTGGATTGGATGATAGCTAATGTTACTCAAGAAAGGAGCGAGAGAGAAAACGAGGATTTACAGACCAGTTAGCCTGACTTCGGTGGTTGGAAAGATGCTGGAGTCAATTATTAAAGAGGTAATAATGGAGCATTTGGATAGCAGTAAAATGATTAGTCCAAGTCAACATAGATTTATGCTTGACTAATCTTCTGGAAATTTTTGAGGATGTGACAGGTAAAATGGATGAAGGGGTGCCAGTGGATGTACTGTATCTAGACTTTCAGAAAGCCTTTGATAAGGTCCCGCACGGGAGACTGGTGACTAAAATTAGAGCACATGGTATTGGGGGTAGGGTGTTGACATGGATAGAAAATTGGTTGGCAGGCCGGAAGCAAAGAGTAGGAGTGAACGGGTCCTTTACAGAATGGCAGTCAGTGGCGAGTGGAGTGCCGCAAGGCTCGGTGTTCGGACCGCAACGTTTTACCATATATATTAATGATTTGTACGAAGGAATTAGGAGCAACACTAGCAAGTTTGCGGATGACACAAAGCTGGGTGGCAGTGTGAACTGCGAAGAGGCTGTTAGCAGATTGCAGGGTGACCTGGACAGGTTGAGTGAGTGGGCAGATGCGTGGCAGATGCAGTATAATATAGATAACTGTGAGGTTATCCACTTTGGCAGCAAAAACAAGGGGACAGATTATTATCTCAATGAGGTAAGGTTAGGTAAGGGGGAGGTGCAGGGAGACCTGGGCGTCTTTGTACACCGGTCACTGAAAGTTGGCTTACAGGTACAGCAGGCAGTGAAAAAAGCTAATGGAATGTTGCCCTTCATAACAAGAGGATTTCAGTAAAGGAGTAAAGAGGTTCTTCTGCAGTTGTACAGCGCTCTGGTGAGACCACATCTGGAGTATTGTGTACAACCTTCGGCGGGGCCGCAGCAACTGAGGAAAGTAACTAGTCCACGTTGGAACTGATGTACAACATTTGTGGATTGAAAAACAGAACGCAATTCACCTTTCCACGGGTGCTGCCATCTCTGTTGAGTGTTTCAGAGGTTTACTTATGTTTTGAGGATTTATCTCATATATAAATTCAGGCATATATTCAGCTGTTGTTTCTCCATTCCCGTCCAACTAATTGTCTGAAAAAGGGTCTCGAACCGAAATGTCACCCAATTCCCTCTCTCAAGAGATGCTGCCTGTCCCGCTGTTACTCCAGCTGTTTGTGTCTAACTTCACCTCATTGACACTTCTATTTTGTACCATATCCAGTCGATCGTTCAGTTTCTTAGCGTTCACGGTTTTGCTTGTGATTTATTTTATAAACTCCATCAAAAATAAAGGGTGGACTTTCGGCAATCTTAATATTTTCTTTCTTTTGATATCGATTCGCCGATATTGATTTTTCTGCAGAATATTAAATAACGTTTAATAAAATACTATGCTATTTTCAGTATGTATCCACTTGCGCCACGTCCTGCCTTTTCTATTAACGGCTAACATCAGTTTATGTCTGTTTAATTGTATTTATTGATGTTGATCACAAATGTTGTTTTGCTGTCAGGGAAACAGCACTGCAATGTGCAAAGCGTTTCTCTGCACATGTTGCCATGAAGGGTTCTTCTTTGGGGTCCCGAAGGAAATTGGATACCAAAAATCTGTTTTTCAAAATAAAGATTATGAAAATTGTTATACAAATCAGTAAACAAAAGCAGGACATATTCATGCGTGAATTATCGGCGGAATCATACTGAGACATGGCTGCAAGAGGGCCAGGGCTGGGAACTGAATATTCAAGGGTATACCTCCCATCGAAAAGACAGATAGGTGGGTTGAGCGGGTGGGGTTGCCCTGTTGGTGAGGAATGAAATTCTGTCCCTTGCAAGCAGTGACATTGAAACAGGAGATGTGGAGTCAGTACGGATAGAACTAAAGAATTGTGAGGTTAAAAAGACCCTAATGGGACAAATCGACAGGACCCCAAACAGTAGCCTGGACATAGGGTGCAAGTTGAATCAGGAGTTAAAATTGGCATGTAGTAAAAGTAATGCTGTGGGTGTTATGGGAGATTTCAACATGCAGGTAGACTGGGAAAATCAGGTTGGTACTGCGCCCAAAGAAAGGGACTTTGTAGAGTGCCTTCGAGGCAGATTCTTTTAACAGCTTGTATTGAAGCCTACCAGGGAGAAGACAACTCTGGATTTAGTGTTATGTAATGAATCGGATTTGATAAAGGCACTCGAGGTTAATGAGCCATTGGGAGGCAGTGACCATAACATGGTCACGTTTTTATCTACAAGTGCAGAGAGTGAAGAGTAGATCGGAAGTGTCAGTGTTGCAGTTGAATAAAGGGGACAATGGGGCCATGAGGGAGGAAATGGCCAAACTTGACTGGAACGATACACTAGCAGGGATGACAGTGGAACAAAAATGGCAGGTGTTTCTAGGAATAATACTGCAGGATCAGTTGATTCCAAGGAGGAAGAAATATTCCAAGGGGAGAAATGGACGACCATGGCTGACAAGGGACGTCAGGGACAGTATAACAATTAAAGGGAAGAAGTACAACGTAGCAAAGATCAACGGGAAGCAAGAGGATTGGTTAATTTTTAAATAACAAACTAAGATAACCAAAAATACAATATGGGGAGAAATAGATGAGGTACGAAGGAAAGCTAGCCAAGAATATAAAGCAAGATAGTAAAAGCTTCTTTAGGTATGTGAAGAGGAAAAAATAGTTAAGACCAAAATTGGACCCTTGAAGACCGAAAAATTTGAATTTATTATGGGGAACAAGGAAATGGAAGATGAATTGAACAGGTACTTTGGATCTGTCTTCACTAAGGAGGACACAAACAATCTTCCTGATATAGTAGTGGCCAGAGGATCTGGGGTGACAGAGGAAATGAAGGAAATCCACATTAGGCAGGAAATGGTGTTGGATAGACTGATGGGACTGAAGGCTGATAAATTTCCAGGGCCTGATGGTCTGCATCCCAGCGTACTTTAGGAAGTGGCTCCAGAAATCGTGGATGCATTGGTAATAATGTTCCGATGGTCTATAAAATCAGGATCAGTTCCTGTGGATTGGAGGGTAGTTAATGTTATCCCACTTTTTAAGAAAGGCGGGAGAGGGAAAACGGGGAATTATAGTCCAGTTACCCTCACATCGGTGGTGGGGAAGATGCTGGAGTAAATTATAAAAGATGAGATAGCCGCACATTTGCATAGCAGTAACAAGGATCGGATCGAGTAAACATGGATTTACGAAGGGGTAATCATGCTTGTCTAATCTTCTGGAATTTTTTGAAGATGTAACTAGGAAAATGGACAAGGGAGAGTCAGTGGATGTAGTGTACCTGGACTTTCAGAAAGCATTTGATAAGGTCCCACATATGAGATTAGTGGGCAAAATTAGGGCACATGTGATTGGGGATAGAATGCTGACATGGATAGAGAAGTGGTTGGCTGACGGGAAGCAAAGAGTAGGGATTAATGGGTTCCTTTCGGATTGGCAGGCAGTGACGAGTGGGGTACCGGAAGACTCGGTGCTGGGACCACAGCTATTTACAACATAAATCAATGATTTGGATGAAGGGATTCAAAGTAACATTAGCAAATTTGCAGATGACACAAAGCTGGGTGCCAGTGTGAACTGTGAGGAGGATTCTATGAGAACGCAGGGTGACTTGGACAGGTTGGGGGAGTGGGCAGATGAATGGCAGATTAAGTTTAATACGGATAAATGAGCGGTTATCCACTTTGGTAGCAAAAACAGGAAGGCAGATTACTATCTAAATGGCGTCAAGTTGGGAAAAGGGGATGTACAACGGGATTTGGGGGTCCTTGTACATCAATCTATGAATGTAACCAGGCAGGTACAGCAGGTAGTGACGGCAGCGAATGGCATGTTGGCCTTTATAACAAGACTACATGGTAAATGGTAGGGAATTGAGGAATGCTGTGGAACAGAGGGATCTAGGAATAACTGTGCATAGTTCCCTGAAGGTGGAATCGCATGTAGATAGGGTGGTAAAGAAAGCCTTTGGTGTGCTGGCCTTTATAAATCAGAGCATTTAATATAGGAGTAGGGAAGTAATGTTAAAATTGTACAAGGCATTGGTAAGACCAATTCTGTAGAATGGTGTACAATTTTGGTCGCCTAGTTATAGGAAGGATGTCAACAAAATAGAGAGAGTACAGAGGAGATTTACTAGAATGTTGCCAGGGTTCCAGCAACTATGTTACAGAGAAAGGTTGAACAAGTTAGGTCTTTATTCTTTGGAGCGCAGAAGGTTAAGGGGGGACTTGATTGAGGTCTTTAAAATGATGAAAGGGATAGACAGATTTAACGTGGATACGTTTTTCCCATTGAGGGTAGGGAAGATTCAAACAAGAGGGCATGATATGAAAATTAAGGGACAGAAGTTTCGGGGTAACGTGAGGGGGAACTTCTTTACTCAGAGGGTGGTGGCTGTGTGGAATCAGCTTCCAGCAGAAGTGGTGGAGGCAGGATCGATTTTAACATTTAAGAGTAAAGGGGATAGGTATATGGACGTGAAGGGAATGGAGGGGTATGGTCTGAGTGCAGGTAGATGGGACTAGGGGAAAACAAATGGTCGGCATGGACTGGAAGGGCCGAGAGGGCCTGTTTCCGTGCTGTAATTGTTATATGGTTATTATATGTTATATGGTTATAAGAGGAATCGAATATAGGAGCAAAGGGGTCCTTCTGCAGTTGTAGAAAGCCCTAGTGAGACCACACCTGGAGTATTGTGTGCAGCTTTGGTTCCCTAATTTGAGGAAGGACATTCTTGATATTGAGGGAGTGCAGCGTACGTTTACAAAGTTAATTCCCGGGATGGCGGGACTGTCATATGCTGAGAAAATGGAGCAGCTGGGCTTTTACACTCTGGAGTTTAGAAGGATGAGAGGGCATCTCATTGAAACATATACGATTGTTAAGGGCTTGGACACACTAGAGGCAGGAAATATGTTCCCGATGTTTCCCGAGTCCAGAACCAGGGCCCACAGTTTGAGAATAAGGAGTCGGCCATTTAGAACTGAGACGAGGAAACACTTTATTTTGGAGAGTGGTGAGTCTGTGGAATTTTCTGCCTGGAGGTGCGGTGGAGGCAGGTTCTCTGGATGTTTTCAAGAGTGAGCTAGATAACGCTCTTAAAGATAGTGGATATGGGGAGAAGGCAGGAACGGGGTACTGATTGGGGATGATCAGCCATGATCACATTGATGGCGGTGCTGGCTCAAAGGGCCAAATGGCCTTCTCCTGCATATATTGTCTGTTGTCTATTGAAGTAGGACGCTGGCTAAATCAAACTCCAACTGTTCTTCTGATTTTGTCGTTAAGATGACATCACGTCATTGAATATTGTTTGACCCTGTGTACTTCACACAAAACATTAGCATCTAAGTAAGTGTGTATGAAGGAACTGCAGATTTTCGTTTAAACAAATAACATGGACAGAGCCCTTGACTACCGAGTCTAAGGCGAGTAGCAAACATCCAATTCCATAGTTTATCCTATTTTATTTTTCCTCGTTCTCATCAACTCCCCGAAGATACTGCCACTCATGCACACGAGGGGATATTTACAGTGGGTAAATGCCCGTTTTTGGAATGTAGGACAAAATCAGAACGCGCGGGGAAAACCCACATAGGCACAAGGAGAGCGTGCAAAATCCACACTGACAGCACCGGAGGTCGGCATTGAACTCGGTTCTATGACGCTGCCTGCAGTGGCTCTAATGGTTGAAAGGAGCACGTTATCGATATCCTCGATTTAATTTTACTATCGCTGCTTCCACCCAGTTGTATCGATCTCGGTGCATTCCTTACCATCGGTGCTACATGACATCCTATTACACTTGCATCTTCCCTGTGACTGTGCGTGTTTGCCCAGGTGCTCGGGTTTTTCCGCACATCCAACTGATTTGTTGCAAGGTAGTTTAATTACCTACTGTAAATCATCTTGAGTAGAATGGTAAATTGGATGACAGAAGGGTTGATATGCCCGAACGAAGGGCAATAAGGAGAGGATAAATTAAATCAACGAGATTTTATGCTTCGTATGGAGCCGAGAAGCTGCATGGTCTCCTTTTTGTCTTTAGAAGTTTAGAATGGGAATTTTGTTTTATACATGGTGTGTAATGATATTGCTTCCACGTGCGTTAAATATTTGCATAATCGTAATGTACGTCTGAGAAAATATGATCCCAATGATTCGCAAATCGTCAGATACCATTGTGCTGTTTATTATTACTTCGTGAGATATAAAGCTAAATTAATTAGCCTATTTTGCATGTGATCAATTGTCCACTGTATTGGTCACGGACTGAGTTTGTGCAATCGGTGAAAGGCATAGAATTTTACTTCGGAGTCACGTGAGTGACTACGTGAAGAAGGCCCGCCTGGCGCTAGAACGACATTACGTCGACGCTGACGGCAGAAGCAAGAGCTGCAGAACGCAGCTCCTCGCAGCGGCCGGAACGGACCCGCAGGTAAGTAGCAAAGAAAGTGGGGACGTTCTAAAAAAGACGTTACGCTGGTAAAACCAGAAAAAGAGAAAGTAAAAGTAAAAATCAGAGTCACGCTGGCGTAATGATTGAGCCAGATAATTAAAAAAAAAACAAAAAGAAAATGGAGAAGTCTCAAAGGAAAATTTCGCGGGTAAAAAGATTGTCCCGGGGAGAAACTACAGAGTCGGGACAAGAGATTAGTGCGGATCCGGTTCCGATACCGGTGGCCGCTGATTCACCCGTTAGTGAGACTATAATTTCTCCAGAAATGCAAACCACGGAGGAATATGTTCCAAGAAAAAGTAAAAAGAAATCCGTGAGGCCCGTGGTTTCTGATATTGACTCTGATAATGAAAGTCCTCCGGATAATAAAGCTATATGGCTTAAAATGGAACATATGGAGAAAGTACTCCAAAATATAATGAGACAAGGGTCACAGTACCCAGAAGTTTCCCAAAATGACCCTGAGGGGTATGAATATACTGAATATGGCTATGTGCCAAATTGGGAATTTGAAACTCCTGACCCAGGAATAAGGGTGGAGGAAGTCTCATTGGATATAATTCCAAGTGTATCAGGGCTGCAGAAGACAGACCCTGCAAGTGGTGATGTGGATTATGAGTGCACACCACGAATAAAAAAGAAAAGGCCAGATGTGCCTGATATGGCAAAAGATTTTGCTATACCTGAAGGAAGTGGTGAGGCTATGGAAGAAAACTTAGCTGCCAGTATAAATTATATGGTATCTCACCAACTTCAAGATTCTGTGATGACTGAAACAGCAGAATTATATAAAACACCGGAAAATTGCACCTCATTGAAGGTACCTACGGTTAATCCATCCATATGGACGCCTTTGACTCCGGGCATGAGAGGACAAGAAATAACATTTCAAAGAGTCCTCAAATTGATTTCAGCTGCCATTACTGCTTTTGGAAGGCAAATGGAGGGGTCGGAAATGGTCAAAATCCAAAAAGATACTTTGGGCTTATTGTGCAATTCCTTCTATGAAATTAATTGTATGACAGGATATTCCCTAGGACATTGAGGGAAGTTACCCTGACGGGATATTCCCTAGGACATTGAGGGATGTTAGTGTAGAACTAGCAGGAGCTATGACAGAAATATTTCAAATGTCATTAGAAACGGGAATAGTGCCGGAGGATTGGCGTACTGCGCATGTTGTTCCATTGTTTAAAAAGGGTTCAAAGAATAAACCTAGCAATTATAGACCTATTAGTTTGACGTCAGTGGTGGGCAAATTAATGGAAAGGATACTTAGAGATAATATATAAGCATCTGGATAAACAGGGTCTGATCAGGAACAGTCAACATGGATTTGTGCCTGGAAGGTCATGGTTGACAAACCTTCTTGAATTTTTTGAAGCGGTAACTAGGGAAATTGATGAGGGTAAAGCAGTGGATGTTGTCTATATGGATTTCAGTAAGGCCTTTGACAAGGTTCCCCATGGAAGGTTGGTTAAGAAGGTTCAATCTTTGGGTGTTAATGGCGGAGTAGCAAGATGGATTCAACAGTGGCTGAATGGGAGATGTCAGAGAGTAATGGTGGATGGCTGTTTGTCAGGTTGGAAGCCGGTGACCAGTGGGGTGCCTCAGGGATCTGTGTTGAGAGTACAGAGGAGATTTACTAGAATGTTGCCAGGGTTCCAGCAACTATGTTACAGAGAAAGGTTGAACAAGTTAGGTCTTTATTCTTTGGAGCGCAGAAGGTTAAGGGGGGACTTGATTGAGGTTTTTAAAATGAATGAAAGGGATAGACAGAGTTGACGTGGATACGTTTTTCCCATTGAGGGTAGGGAAGATTCAAACAAGAGGGCATGACATGAGAATTATGGGACAGAGGTTTCGGGGTAACGTGAGGGGGAACTTCTTTACTCAGAGGGTGGTGGCTGTGTGGAATCAGCTTCCAGCAGAAGTGGTGGAGGCAGGATCGATTTTAACATTTAAGAGTAAAGTGGATAGGTATATGGACGTGAAGGGAATGGAGGGGTATGGTCTGAGTGCAGGTAGATGGGACTAGGGGAAAACAAATGGTCGGCACGGACTGGAAGGGCCGAGAGGGCCTGTTTCCGTGCTGTAATTGTTATATGGTTATATGGTTATATGAGGAAAATTGCGATTCGGCCCATATTCCATCCAAGGTTTGCAGGTCTGTGTCGATCAAGTGGTGTTCAAGCTCCTGGTTATCTATTTGGAGAGAACCTGCCTAAGCAAATAAGAGAACTGGATGAAGAGGCTAAATCTATTAGCCACATGAGACCTTTCGTGTTTGGACAAAAAAGGTATTCTTCGTCAAGAAGGGGTTTTGATTTTGGAAGCAGAGGCAGGAATATGATAAGAAAATATTACCATCCGACTCAGCCTAATGTTCACCCGTATACGGGGAGAAGGAGACCACCACGTTCATATGGAGAGGTACAAAAAAATGTATTCAATTCTTAAAGAAACTGTGGACAAATCTCCAGTTGGAGGGAGATTACAAATGTTTTATAATGAATGGCTGGCTATCACATCTGATCGATTTATTTTACAAACAGTTTTAGGAGCTACTATTACATTTAAAGAAGGTGTTAATTCTCCGGTACAAAATCAACCTGCTTATGGTTTCATGTTTTCTGCAATTGAAGAGGCAGAAATTAATGTGGAAATTGACAAATTGTGTAAAAAAGGTGTTGAAAAAACTGTTGAACATAAACATCAATTTGTGTCAAACATATTTCCAAGAAGTAAAAAAGATGGTGGTTGCAGAATTATTCTGGACCTTACAAACTTTAATAAATTTGTAGAGTATAAACATTTTAAGATGGAAACATTCAACACTACAAGACATTTGATATCAGCAGGTTGTTATATGGCTACAATTGATTTAAAGGATGCGTACTATTCAGTACCAATACATCAGTTCTTTCAAAGGTATTTAAAATTTAATTGGCTGGGACAGCTGTGGCAATTCAAAGCTTTACCAAATGGGTTAAGTTCAGCTCCCAGGCTCTTTACAAAGCTGTTGAAACCAGCTTTAGCATAATTAAGAGCACAAAAGCACATTATTATGGCTTATTTGGATGATATTTTAATCATCAATGGTAATCTGGAATCAGCTGAAAAATCAGTTTCAGCAACTAAAACTTTGTTTCAGAAATTAGGTTTCTTGATTCATCCAATTAAGTCCCAGCTGCAGCCAGCACAGTCAATTAACTATTTGGGGTTTGTGATTAACTCAGTTACTATGTTAGTAACTTTGCCAACAGATAAGATTGATGATATTCTAATGACCTGTAGGGGTCTTATTCAAAAACCTTGTCCCTCCATCCGAGAAGTAGCAAAGGTTATTGGTAAATTAGTAGCAGCATTTCCTGCAGTAGAATTTTGTCCATTACATTACCAAAACCTTCAAAGGGACAAAATAAGAGCTCTAAAAAAGAGAGCAGGCCATTTTGATAGGCCTATGCAATTAACAAAAGAAGCTTTATTGGAATTACAATGGTGGATTGAAAATGTCCCACAAGCTGCTAAAAACATTTTGATACAACAGCCTGAAGTAATTTTACAAACAGATGCTAGTGCTCTCGGATGGGCGGCAACAGATTCATTCACCAGCTATGGGGGCAGATGGCCTGTCCAAGAGGAAATGTTTCTCCAAACATATGGTATTAACTATTTAGAATTATTGGGAGCATTTTATGGGTTAAAAGCCTATTGTTCTACAAAAAAGAATCTGCATGTAATTCAATTAGACAATAAAACAGCTGTTGCATATATTAATCACATGGGTGGAGTCAGATCGGTATCATGTGATTGCCTGGTCAATCAGATATGGCAGTGGTGTATTAAGCACCAAATTTGGATTTCGGCAAATTACATTCCAGGTAAAGATAATGTGGTGGCAGACAATAGGTCAAGGGTGTTTAAAGACAACACAGAATGGATGTTGAACCCAGTAATGTTCAGTAAAATTGTGATTCAATATGGGTTACCAGACATTGATTTGTTTGCATCAAGATTAAATCATCAATTGCCTAAATATGTGTCTTGGGAACCAGATCCAGATGCAGTAGCAGTAGATGCTTTTTCACTACATTGGGGGAATATGTTCTTTTATGCCTTTCCGCCATTTGCTCTAGTTCAGCAATGTCTGAAGAAAATAGGACAAGATTCTGCCACAGGATTATTGGTGATTCCAAATTGGTCGACACAACCATGGTTCCCATTGATGTTAAACATGATTAAAGAACCATATATGTCAATTCCTAGCAGCAGTGATGTATTGATAAAACCAGTAACCAAAGAAATTCATCCATTCCATGCTTATATGAATTTGTTAATCTGCAGGTTTTGACCAGACCACTACAAGAGCTTGGATTGTCGGATAGAACTATGGATATTATAGTCGCATCATGGCAAGATAGCACTCAGAAACAATATATGACACATAAAAAGAAATGGGAAATTTTTTTGTAGACAGTCAAATATATCCTATCATACTGTGAACATTGCAAACATATTGGAGTTCCTTGCCGAGTTGCATTTTGAGCAGCACTTAAGTTATAGTGCCATTAATAGTGCACGTAGTGCCTTATCATCTTATTTAGGACAAATCTCTGACCAGAAATCAATTGGATCACATCCATTAATATCCATATTTATGAAAGGAATCTTTAACAAAAATCCACTGAAACCAAGATATACAGAAATTTGGGATGTCAGCATTGTACTTACTTTACTTAGGCAATGGACTCCAATCGAAATTTTGTCATTGGAAAAGTTAACATTTAAATTAGTCATGTTAATGGCATTGATTTCAGCTCAAAGGGTGCAAACATTACAAATGCTACGTTTAGACTGTATGCATGTGGCTGCAGATAACATTGTGTTCTATGTTTACGATCTGATCAAACAAAGCAGACCAGGGAGAACTGGAGTAAAGGTAATGTTTAAAGCTTACCCTATTGATCCAACGTTATGTGTAGTTAAACATTTGAATCAATATGTAAAGGTTACCAAAACTCTTCGAGGTGATGAAAAAACATTAATGATTACGCATAAGAAACCACATACAAAAGCTTCAGTGCAAATAATTTCAAGGTGGTTAAAACAGGTGTTACTTTTAGCAGGAGTAGACACTGATGTGTTCAAATCTCACTCCACCAGGGCAGCAGCTACGTCCGCGGCGAAGTTACAGGACGTACCACTCGAACACATTTTAGAAACCGCAGGGTGGTGTAAAGAAGAAACTTTTTCAAAGTTCTACAATAAACCTGTTCACACAATGACAGGCTTTGGACACGCGGTGTTGGGTTCACTATAATCACCTGCTTTGTTTCACTATCGATTGATATTATCGATTATTTTATCACTTATATATCTTTTATCACTTGTAATGGTTCCCCAGATGTAAAAAGGGGGTTATTATATGTTCTTTTTTCATTAAAAGATTTATGGAAAGAACTAAAACTAGTCTGGTAAAAGGTTTTTTACTCGTGTATGTGTTGACCTAGCCGGACTGTCGTATGGAAGAATTCTACGACATGAAAAACACAGAAGCTTCAAAATCTTCACGTAGTCACTCACGTGACTCCAAAGTAAAATAGTAAGATTAAACGAGAACTTACCAGTTCAAAGTTTGATCGTTATTTTATGAGGAGTAACGATGGGGGATTACGTGCCCTCCACTCCACACCCTCATAAAATAAATGATCATCTGGTAGTTCTAAATCTATGGTGAGCCTTACTATCTTACTCCGGCTATTGTGTTCTGTGTTTTTCATGCCGCTGCTTTGAAGTATGCCGTTCTAGCGCCAGGCGGGCCTTCTTCACGTAATCCCTCATCGTTACTCCTCATAAAATAACGATCAAACTTCGAACTGGCAAGTTCTCGTTTAATCTTACTATTAAATATTATTATCTAAATTCACCAGTTGTAACGTAGGTTTGAAACTGTGAACGTAAATGTGGCGATATGAAGAGTATTGCCCTGCCGACTACAAATTCAGAAGATTCAGATAGTGACCTATATCCCAAGTGCAAGAACAAGTGCAGGAACCAGTTTGTGAACCAGTCAAACCTAGGAGAATAAAACGGGCACCGAGAAAGGAGACAGTCCTTTGAGTATTATTGTCTTTTCCCTAAATAAGAGAACGATGAATCGGAGAGTGATTTAACCTCCCGGGACACTGAAACTGAGCCCGAGCCAAGAGCAGGCAAGAGAGCTGAACAACAATCCCGCCGCCAGTTCCCAGTTAGGAAGATGCCTAACGCAGCTTTTGATCCGGCTAAAGCAATTGGCGCTGGTAATCCTCAAACTATATAAGTATACTCCCCGTGGAAACCAAATGAAATGATGGCTGTACTAAGTAAAATGCCAGATAGGAAAAAGACACCCGCTGTTTTCGTGGATTATTTCCGAACCGCCATGCGAGTGTACTATGCAGATTCGAAAGATTTGTGGGATGTAATTCAGCAGGTTATAACTCCAACAGAACATATCAGGATGTTCTGTTGGAGTTATAACCTGCTGAATTACATCCCACAAATCTTTTCTTGGCTAATTTAGGACACCCAACTCACGAGGCACTTCCTAATGTAATCGCCGATAAAATTGCAAGAGAGGAGGTAATTGCCACCACCCTCCAAAACCTCAAATTCTGGATGTCAGACCCAAGCGAGGAGAGGGAGCAGATTGATTTTTAGAGAGATTCTCAGAAATGTATATGGATTAGTCGAGATATTTGAATTTTCGAAATGGTGCGAACTCTCCCCAGTACTGCGCAATTTTACTAAATTGCTTGCCAACCAGTGTTGCAGAGACCATAAAAAACAGATAACACTGATTGGTCCGAAAATAGTGCGTCAAATGGCCCGTACAGTTAGATATTATTGGAAAAATATTAAGAAACACGAAAACGAGCCACAAAATAAAGCTAATACCGAATATGTTATGCCAAGAATCAGTGCAGACCTATGTCCCCAAACTAGACCACAGCATAATGTGCCAGAATGGGCGAGGCTACTAGAACCAGACTATCCAGGTTACCCCAATGAATTACCTCCCTTAGAACCAATTTTCCCAAGATCATACTGAAGAGGGAATAGAATATTGGGACCATACCATTGTTGTACATGTGGCGGACAGGGTCATTGGAGAAGGGAGTGTCCAACATTAAAACGGCAGGAACGAGGTGGCCAACAGCGAGAGCAAAGAGGAGGCTGGAGAAGGAATCAGGGACAAGGGAGACAAACACTCTACTCTAAAAATAATCCATTTTCTCGTACCTGATTGGCTAACTTGGTGGTGAACGGATGCAAACCTGATGAAGAACCTGTACTATCATTGCGAGTAGAGGGAAGAATATGCACCTTTTTGGTAGATACAGGAGCATCCATGTCATATCTTCAATCAATCTACATCCTCCCCAAGTCTGACGAAGTTCAAAGCCTGCCCGGATTCCAGGAACACGTATGCCAGTACCCAACCTCCATGCCAGTGAAAGTATATATCAGAGCAAGGCAGTACAACATAAATTTGTGATTATAACAGGATTGGATTGTAATTTGATGGCCAGGGATTTGCTGTGTGCATTCCAGTTAAAGATTGAGTGTGGTGATAATGCAATAACAGTAACCGCATGGGCTCCTGAAAGACAGTGTTACTCGTCAGTAACACCGCAATGGCGGTCCTTAGATTTGGAAGAAGACCCCCCGTTTCATATCACCTTAGCATATGATCGGATGGTAATAATAGAGAGCTGGAAACCTTTCTCAAATCCAAAAAAGGAGTCAAGTGGGATGCAAACATTTGGCATCAGTAGCAGGACCACAGGGAACAGCAGAATATGCTGAGGTACCTACGGTATTGCGGAAGCAGGTCTCTGAGGTTGCACCACACATAACCAGAAGGGCAAACTTTCCATCGCTTGCGAATGATTTAGGAGTAATGGGCCAGCGGGCAATCATTCTGGCGGATCCAAACATAAGCCAGGAACAAACACTAATTTATGATTGGACTGTTCAGTTTTACCAGCCACCAAATAATTTCACAACAGCTGCACCATCACCTGGGGAGTGAGGTACAAGAATATCTGGACCCACATGTGTGGGCAGAAGACCTTACTCAGGTAGAATGTGTCCACATTTATCCCATCCAGATAGCTCCAGGAAAATGTGACACTGCCTTCTATCAAACAGTATCCGCTCAAGCAGCAGTCAATACCTAGTATTGACAAACTATTACACAGACTGCTAACATAGAAAACATAGAAACATAGAAAATAGGTGCAGTAAGGGGCCATTCGGCCCTTCGAGCCAGCACCGCCATTCATTATGATCATGGCTGATCGTCCCCTATCAATAACCCGTGCCTGCCTTCTCCCCATAGCCCTTGACTCCACTAGCCCCTAGCGCTCCGTCGAACTCTCTCTTAAATCCATCCAGTGACTTGGCCTCCACTGCCCTCTGTGGGAGGGAATTCCATAAATTCACAACTCTCTGGGTAAAAAAGTTTTTTCTCACCTCAGTCTTCAATGGCCTCCCCTTTATTCTACGATTGCGGCCCCTGGTTCATGACTCGCCCAACATTTGGAATTTTTTTCCTGCATCTAGCTTGTCCAGTCCTTTTAGAATTGTATATGTTTCTCAAAGATCCCCCTCATCCTTCTAAACTCCAGTGAATACACAGTCCACTGTTGTTTGTCATGTACATCAATGATCTGGATGATGGGGTGGAAAATTGGATAAGTAAGTATGCAGATGATACTAAGATAGGTGCTGTTGTGGATAATGAAGTAGATTTTCAAAATCTACAGAGAGATTTGGGCCATTTGGAAAAGTGGGCTGAAAGATGGCAGATGGAGTTTAATGCTGATAAGTGTGAAGTGCTACATCTTGGCAGGACAAATCAAAATAGGACGTACATGGTAAATGGTAGGTAATTGAGGAATGCTGTGGAACAGAGGGATCTAGGAATAACTGTGCATAGTTCCCTGAAGGTGGAATCGCATGTAGATAGGGTGGTAAAGAAAGCCTTTGGTGTGCTGGCCTTTATAAATCAGAGCATTGAATATAGGAGTAGGGAAGTAATGTTAAAATTGTACAAGGCATTGGTAAGACCAATTCTGGAGTATGGTGTACAATTTTGGTCGCCTAGTTATAGGAAGGATGTCAACAAAATAGAGAGAGTACAGAGGAGATTTACTAGAATGTTGCCAGGGTTCCAGCAACTATGTTACAGAGAAAGGTTGAACAAGTTAGGTCTTTACTCTTTGGAGCGCAGAAGGTTAAGGGGGACTTGATTGAGGTCTTTAAAATGATGAAAGGGATAGACAGAGTTGACGTGGATACGTTTTTCCCATTGAGGGTAGGGAAGATTCAAACAAGAGGGCATGACATGAGAATTAAGGGACAGAGGTTTCGGGGCAACGTGAGGGGGAACTTCTTTACTCAGAGGGTGGTGGCTGTGTGGAATCAGCTTCCAGCAGAAGTGGTGGAGGCAGGATCGATTTTAACATTTAAGAGTAAAGTGGATAGGTATATGGACGTGAAGGGAATGGAGGGGTATGGTCTGAGTGCAGGTAGATGGGACTAGGGGAAAACAAATGGTCGGCACGGACTGGAAGGGCCGAGAGGGCCTGTTTCCGTGCTGTAATTGTTATATGGCTATATGGTTATATGGTTTACAACTCGTCCTCCCATGCTCGCATATAAATCTCAGAGGGTGGCATGTCAATATTTAGATGGGTGTTATAAAATTAAAATATCAACTTACTTGTATCGGCATATCTATTCAAACAATCGTCTACTATATCTGGACCCATAAAAGGACAGTCTTGCGTATATGTTTCAACGTAATCTTGGAGTTGGAGATATATAAGAAAAGTATTAGAAACATAGAAACATAGAAAATAGGTGCAGGAGAGGGCCATTCGGCCCTTCGAGCCTGCACCGCCATTCAATATGATCATGGCCGATGCTCTAACTCAGTATCCATTCCCTGCCTTCTCTACATACCCACTGATCCCTTTAGCTACAAGGGCCACATCTAACGCCCTCTTACAGATAGCCAATGAACTGACCTCAACTACCTTCTGTGGCAGAGAATTCCAGAGATTCACCACTCTCAGTGTGAAAAATATTTTTCTCATCTCGGTCCTAAAATACTTCCCCATTACCCTTAAACTGTGACCCCTTGTCCTGGAGTTCCCCAACATCGGGAACAATCTTCCTGCATCTAGCCTGTCCAACCACTTAAGAATGTTGTAAGTTTCTATAAGATCCCCCCTCAATCTTCTAAATTCTAGCGAGTACAAGCCGAGTCTATCCAGTCTTTCTTCATGTGAAAGTCCTGACATCCCAGGAATCAGTCTGGTGAACCTTCTCTGAACTCCCTCTATGGCAAGAATGTATTTCCTCAGATTTGGAGACCAAAACTGTACGCAATACTCCAGGTGTGGTCTCAACAAAACCCTGTACAACTGCAGTAGAACCTCCCTACAACTATACTCAAATCCTTTCGGTATGAATGCTAACATACCATTTACTTTATTCACTGCCTGCTGCGCCTGCATGCCTATTTTCAATGACTGGTGTGCCATGACACCAGGTCTCGTTGCATCTCCCCTTTTTCCAAATCTGGCACCATTCAGATAATAGTCTACCCTCCTGTCTTTGCCACCAAAGTGGATAACCTCACATTTATCCACATTATACTGCATGTATAATGTGGATAATGTTTGTAAGCTAATCTCTTATGTGGGACCTTGTCGAAAGCCTTCTGAAAGTCCAGATTTAACACATCCACAGGTTCTCCCTTATCCACTCTACAAGTTACATCCTCAAAAAATCTATAAGATTCGTCAGACATAATTTACCTTTCATAAATCCATGTTGACTTTGTCCAATGATTTCACCACTTTCCAAATGTGCTGCTATCCCATCTTTAATAGCTGACTCTAGCAGTTTTCCCACTACCGATGTAATCCCCGTTTTCTCTCTCCCTCCCTTTTTAAAAAGTGGGGTTACATTAGCTATCCTCCAATCCTCAAGAACTACTGCAGAATCTAAAGAGTTTTGATAAATTATCACTAAGGCATCCACTATGTCCGGGGCTACTTCCTTGAATACTCTGGGATGCAGCCTTTCTGGCCCTGGGGATTTATCGGCCTTTAATCCATTCAATTTACCGAACACCAATTCCAGGCTAACCTGGATTTTGTCCAGTTGTCCCCATATCCGGGGGATGACTGTGGTTTGGAAACCGCATTGCTGGATTTCCCCTCCCCGGGAAATATACCCGCGGTAACCTTGAACGGGCTGCCGTTCGGGTCAATTTAACCCCATGTCCTGGGTACTACTGCAGTCTGGGAACCACATATTATTTGATTTACTCTGCCCGGGAACCCAACCTAACCATTTAGGTCAGTTTAACCCCATCTCTTATAGAAACACATAAAATTATAGAAGGACTGGACAAGCTAGAGGCAGGAAAAATGTTCCCAATGTTGGGTGAGTCCAGAACCAGGGGCCACAGTCTTAGAATAAAGGGGATGTCATTTAAGACTGAGCTGAGTAAAAACTTTTTTACCCAGAGAGTTGTGAATTAATGGAATTCCCTGCCACAGAAGGCAGTGGAGGCCAAATCACTGGGTGGATTTAAGAGAGAGTTGGATAGAGCTCTAGAGGTTAGTGGAGTCAAGGGATATGGGGAGAAGGCAGGCACGGGTTATTGATAGCGGACGATCAGCAGATGATCACAATGAATGGCGGTGCTGGCTCGAAGGACGAAGAAGGCACAGATGTGCCTTCCCGAGCCCCCATTCGCTGTGATGGTATTTCAGTCTCAGTCACAGAGGCCGACGTCAGGAAATCCTTCAGAGGGGTGAACCCTCGAAAAGCGTCTGGAACTGATGGCATACCTGGTCGTGTTTTAAAAACCTGTGCGGACCAACTGGCTGGAGTTTTTACGGACATTTTCAACCTGTCACTTCTGAGGTCTGAGGTTCCCACCTGCCTCAAAAGGGCATCAATAATACCGGTGCCCAAGAAGAGCAAGGTGACGTGCCTCAATGACTATCGACCGGTGGCACTAACGCCTGTGGTGATGAAGTGCTTCGAGAGGTTGATCATGGCGCAAATCAACTCCTACCTTGACAAAAACCTGGACCCACTGCAGTTCGCTTACCGCCACAACAGATCAACGGTGGACGCGATCTCGCTGGCCCTCCATTCCGCTCTGGACCACTTGGACAACAAAAACTCATATGTCAGGCTGTTATTCATTGACTACAGCTCGGCATTTAACACAATCATCCCCTCCAAGCTGGTTACCAAACTCGCAGAACTGGGTCTCTGCGCATCCCTCTGCAATTGGATCCTCAACTTCCTCATTCACAGACCACAGTCTGTTCATATTGGTGGAAATGTGTCAGACTCGATAACAATCAGCACAGGAGCACCTCAAGGCTGCGTGCTCAGCCCCTTGCTCTACTCACTCTATACTCATGACTGCGTAGCCGGTCACAGTGTGAACTCCATCATCAAGTTGGCTGATGACACCACTGTAGTGGGACATATCACTGATGGGGATGAGTCGGAGTACAAAAGAGAGATCGAGCGACTGTCCATATGGTGCCAGCACAATAACCTGGCCCTCAACACCAGCAAAACCAAGGAACTGATTGTGGACTTTGGAAGGAGTAGGATGGGGACCCACAGTCCTGTTTATATCAACGGGTCGATGGTTGAAAGGGTCAAGAGCTTCAAATTCCTGGGCATGTACATCTGTGAAGATCTTTCCTGGTCCGAGAACACAGATGCAATTATTAAGAAAGCTCATCAGTGCCTCTACTTCCTGAGAATATTACGGAGAGTCGGTCTGTCAAGGAGGACTCTCTCTAACTTCTACAGGTGCACAGTAGAGAGCTTGCTGACTGGTTGCATCATGGCTTGGTTCGGTAACTTGAGTGCCCTGGAGAGGAAAAGACTAGAAAAAGTAGTAAACACTGCCCAGTCCTTCATCGGCTCTGGCCTTCCTTCCATCGAGGGGATCTACCACAGCCGTTGCCTCAAAAAGGCTGGCAGCATCATCAAGGACCCACACCACCCTGGCCACACACTCATCTCCCTGCTACCTTCAGGTAGAAGGTACAGGAGCCTGAGAACTGCAACGACCCGGTTCAGGAATAGCTACTTCCCCACCGCCATCAGGCTATTAAACCTGGCTCAGACAAAACTCTGAACATTAATACCCCTCCATCAGTTATTTGCACTTTATTAATTTATTAATTAATGTGTGTATTTAAGTATATAACTGTAGTCAATGCCTACTATGTTCTGTTGTGCTATGCAAAGAAAGAATTTAATTGTCCTGTCAGGGACACATGACAATAAACTCTTTTGACTTGACTTTTGACTTTGACTTTGACTTTTGACCAAATGGCCTCCTCCTGCACCTATTTTCTATGTTTCTATGTTTCTATCTCCTGGGGACTACTGCGGTCCAGGAACCGCATATTATTGGGTCTCCCCTCCGCGGGAACCCAATGTCTAGAGTCACTGACCGTCTTATCAGTGGCCCCGATCGCGAAACCCGACATTCACCTGCTTCCCGCTTTCGCGGTCGGACAATGACTTCCACACAGCCCTTAGCTGGTTCCCTCGTCGGCCATCGCAAAACATCCAGCAAAAACCTCTGAAACCGAGGTTCCTGCAGGAGGCCTAAAACAGGTAAGAAATAACACTTACCTGAAGTTTAAACTTACCGCTGGAGGAGCTGCGCTGCTCCAACCGGCCTACCTGCCCCAATGCATCTGGCGTAATGACGCACGTGAGGCTGGACGTGCTTCTTCACGTAGTCACTCACGTGACTCCGAAGTAAAATTAGAGCACATGATATTGGAGGTAGGGTGTTGACATAGATAGAAAATTGGTTGGCAGACCAGAAGTAAAGAGAATGGGTCCTTTTCAGAATGGCAGGCAGCGGCGAGTGGAGTGCCGCAAGGTTCGATGTTGGGGCCGCAACCGTTTACCGTATATATTAATGAATTGGAAGAGGGAATTAGGAGCAACACTAGCAAATTTGCAGATGGCACAAAGCTGGGTGGCAGTGTGAACTGTGAAGAGGATGTTAGGAGGTTGCAGGGTGACCTGGAGAGGTTGAGTGAGTGGGCAGATGCGTGGCAGATACAGTATAGAAACATACATAGAAAAATAGAAAATAGGTGCAGGAGTAGGCCATTCAGCCCTTCGAGCCTGCACCGCCATTCAATATGATCATGGTTCATCATCCAACTCAGTATCCCGTACCTTCCTTCTCTCCATACCCCCTGATCCCTTTAGCCACAAGGGCCACATCTAACACCCTCTTAAATATATCCAATGAACTGGCCTCAACTACTTTCTGTGGCAGAGAATTCCAGACACTCACCAGTCTTTGAAAAATGCTTTCCTCATCTCGGTTCTAAAGGAATTCCCCCTTATCCTTAGACGGTGACCCCTTGTTCTGGACCTACCCAACATCGGGAACAATCTTCCTGCATCTAGCCTGTCCAACCACTTAAGAATGTTGTAAGTTTCTATAAGATCCCCCCTCAATCTTCTAAATTCTAGCGAGTACACAATACTCCAGGTGTGGTCTCACCAAAAGCCTGTACAACTGCAGTAGAACCTCCCTGCTCCTATACTTAAATCCTTTCGGCATATCTATTCAAACAATCCATGTCCGTAAAAACTCTAGCCAGTTGGTCCGCACAGGTTTTTAGAACACGACCGAGTATACCATCAGGTCCAGGCGCTTTTCGAGTGTTCACCCCTCTGAAGGATTTCCTGACGTCGGCCTCTGTGACTGAGACTGAAATACCATCACAGCGAATGGGGGCTCGGGAAGGCACATCTGTGTTCTCCCTATCAAAACGTGCGTAAAATGCATTGAGCTCGCCAGGAAGTAATGTTTCGCCGACATTTGAGCTGCCTCCCGGTTTCGCCTTGTAGGAGGTTATTGCATTTAGGCCCCGCCACAGCTGCCGAACACCTGTCTCATCCTCCAGCTTAGAGCAGGTCCCTTTTGGCCTTTTTGATGGCCTTGAAAAGTGCGGATCTCACAGTTCATCCAAGTTTTCTGATTGGGAAACACGGAAGGTTTTGGTGGGGATGCAGTCCTCCACACATTTCTTTAAGAAGTCTGTAATGACTGTGGCGTATTCGTTCAAGTCCGTTGCGGAGTCCTTGAACATTGCCCAGTCTACAGACTCCAAACAGTGCTGGAGTTGTTCCTCTGCCCCCCCTCCCCCGACCAGCTCTGTACTGTCCTCACCACTGGAGATGCGCTTTTTAATTGCTGCCTGTAGGCAGGAAGAAGCAGCACCGCGGTATGGTCGGATTTACTGAAGTGAGGGCAAGGGATAGAGCGGTAAGCATTCTTGATGGTGGTGTAGCAGTCGTCGAGGGTGTTTGGTCCTCTGGTGCAGCAGGAGACATGTTGGTGGAAGTTAGGGAGCGATTTCTTGAGGTTTGCCTTATTGAGGTCCCCAGCAATGGTGGTAAATGCCTCGGGGTAAGACGTCTGGTGTTTGTTGGCCACGGCGTGCAGCTCCTCCAGTGCCTGACGGATGTCTGCCTGGGATGGGATGTAGACTGCTGTCAGGATGATGCAGGTGAATTCCCTTGGGAGGTAGAAGGAACGGCACTTCACCGCCAGATGTTCCAGGTGTGGAGAGCAGGAGTTGGACAGGACTGCTACGCCTGAGCACCACGCAGAGTTGACCATGAGGCAGACGCCCCCTCCTCTGCCTTTCCCAGATGCCAGTGTACGGTCCATGCGGTGGATGGAGAACCCTTCAGGCTGGACCACTGAGTCTGAGGAGCTGGGGGTGAGCCATGTCTCTGTAAAACAGAACACAGAGCATTTCCTCAGCTCCCTTTGATAAAGCAGTCTTGCCCTTAAGTCCTCCACTTTATTTTCAGAAACAGTCCTGTGGATTGGCGGGTAGCTAATGTTATCCCATATTTCCAGAAAGGAGCGAGAGAGAAAACGGGGAATTATGGAACAGTTATCCTGATATCGTGCTGGGGAAGATGCTGGAGCCAATCAATAAAGAAGTAATAATGGCACATTTGGATCGCAGTAAAAGAATTGGTCCAGGTCAGCATGGATTTATGAAGGGGAAACTGTGCTTGACTACTCTTCTGCAATTTTTTGAGGATGTGACAAGTAAAATGGACGAAGTAGAGCCAGTGGATAGAGTGTGTCTGTACTTACAGAAAGCATTAGATAAGGTCCCACACAGGAGATTAGTGGGAACATTTTGAGCACATGTTATTGGGGGAGGGTATTGACATCCACAGTGGTGAATCTGTGGAATTATCTGCCCAGAAGGTAGTTGAGGCCAGTTCGTTGGCCATATTTAAGAGGGAATTGGATGTGGCCCTTGTGACTGAAGGGATCAGGGGGTATGGAGAGAAGGCAGGTACAGGATACTGAGTTGGATGATCAGCCATGATCACATTGAATGGCGGTGCAGGCTCGAAGGGCCGAATGGCCTGCTCCTGCACCTAATTTCTATGTTTCTATGTTTCTATGACATGGATAGAGAATTGGTTGGCAGACAGAAAAACAAGGAGTAGGAATAAACGGGTCCCTGTCAGCATGGCAGGCAGTGATGAGTGGATTGCTGGGGTTGCAACTATTTACAAGACATATTAACGATTTAGATGATGGAATTAAATGTAACACTAGCAAATTTACAAAAGACACAAAGCTGGGTTTCAGTGTGAACTACGAACAGGATGCTAGGAGGTTGCAGGTTGACTTGGACAGGTTGAGTGAGTGGGCAGATGCGTGGCAGGTGTAGTATAATGTTATCCACTTTTGCGACAGGAACATGGAGGATGATTGTTATCTCATGGTGTCAAATTAGGAAAAATGGAAGTGCAACGAGACTTGTGTGCCCTTGTGCACCAGTCACTGAAAGTAAACGTGCATGTACCGCAAGCAGCGAATAAAGCGTATGGCGTGTTAGCCTTCACAATGAGAGGATTTGAGTATGGGAGTAAAGAGGTCCTTCTGCAGTTGTACAGGGCCCTGGTGAGACCACATCTGGAGTACTGTGTGCAGTTTTGGTCGCCTAATTTGAGGAAGGACAACTGAGGGAGTGCAACGTAGGTTCACGAGGTTAATCCCCAGGATGGTGGCACTGTCATGTGAGGAAAGATTGGAAAGACTGGGCTTGAATTCACTGGAGTTTAGGATGAGGGGATCTTATGGAAACATATTAAATTATAAAAAGATTGTACAAGCAAGATGCAGGAAAAAATGAATGGCGCTGCTGACTCGAAGGGCCGAATGGCAAAATATTGCAAAATACCCGTTCAGTGCCTCGCGCACAGACTCGGACTCCAAGCATAAATTCCCTATTTTTTTCTTCAGCGTCCCGAACTTCTCTTTAATTACCCATTTGTCGTTCATGATCGTACATTATAAATTGTGAGAAATAGAGTCAGCGGATTCCGGAAGTCCAGTAGCGGCACACACTGACAACGGCGATGCACAGCGTGAAATCTCGTGCTCCTCTCTACCTATTCAATGTGATGCCGAGGGGTGGAAGCGTGGATGTCAGGTGATGCGGTGCCTCACAGGATTGAGCTGCAATTGAATCGCGATGGACAATACGGGTGGGAAATGCGACCAGGCTAACAAGCTGGAATATTTTGGTTTGTATTTAATTTATGTGTTTCCATAACAGTAAATGAGTTTTTTTTTTAAACAGCAGGCATAGATGCTTTGGAGTATCACAGTTGTCCTCTCATTCCGTTATTCACAGTTCATCAGCGATCATAATGTCACCTCCGTACACAAAGTTAACATCTCAGGATGGCTAAAAACCTAAACACTTATTGCTCTATCTCACTGTTGCAGTTAATGCACCCAAGATCACACGGTCGTGTCGAGTTTAAACATTAAACGCACTGCGCTCTGGCTGAAGTAGGCTGTTCATATCTCAGCCCTGGGCATGGACGAGCGCGTTGAAGTGTATGTTACGTAACGCACGACGTGCTTGAGTGAGGTCCATACGTTTACACTTTTTGGAAACGACATTCTGAAGGTGGACCAGGAGCTGAGACCGTGGGACGGATTGTTTGAAAACAACACGTGAAAACCCGGAACAGAGAAGAAAGTGAATATAACACCTGAAACGTAATAGGACCAAAAGGTCGTTATCTGTCAGTCCGCCCGGAGCTTGGTTGGAACTTTGCAAAATATCATTCATACGATTCAGAAAAGTGAGATTGAGATTACTGTACAGATATGGAATGCATCGCACAAGCAAGACTCATGAGCGAATTACAAACTGCAGGAGAAACTCAGAGGATCCGGCAACGCCCTCGAAGGGACCACACACAGACGATAGAAATAGCAGGAGCTATGACAGAAATATTTCAAATGTCATTAGAAACGGGAATAGTGCCAGAGGATTGGCGTACTGCGCATGTTGTTCCATTGTTTAAAAAGGGTTCAAAGAATAAATCCAGCAATTATAGACCTATTAGTTTGACGTCAGTGGTGGGCAAATTAATGGAAAGGATACTTAGAGATAATATATATAAGCATCTGGATAAACAGGGTCTGATCAGGAAGAGTCAACATGGATTTGTGCCTGGAATGTCATGTTTGACAAAATTCTTGAATTTTTTGAAGCGGTAACTAGGGAAATTGATGAGGGTAAAGCGGTGGATGTTGTCTATATGGATTTCAGTAAGGCCTTTGACAAGGTTCCCCATGGAAGGTTGGTTAAGAATGTGAGGGATAAAGTGATTAAACCCCAGTAAACTAAGGAGTTTTAAAGAGAATTCGAACTGAGAGGGGCTGGAGAGAGGGTTCTGACACAGCTGTGTCTGAAGGTTGCCAGACCCATCCTTGAGTCCTTGAGTAAGAAGTAATAGCATTGTATAGCAGTAGAAGGGAGTGATGTAGAGAGATGAAGGAGGGGAAGGTGCACCCTGCTGATTTCAGCAGTCTCCGATCTCCTTGCTTGCCATCAGCAGTTTGAGCGAGTGATATTCGGTTGGAAAGACTCGGGAAGCAAGAGGGGGTGTAAGGTAAATACGTACGGGACGGTCGAGCGATTCTTGTGCACAGGACCCAGGTAAGAAAAGCGACTATTAAGTATTGCCTGGGCGGCCGGGGTCTGTCGGACGGGAATAGTCCGACGAGACGATGGGAAACCGGAACGGGAAAAGTAAGGGTCCGGGGAAACAGGATGAGGCTCATACTGATATGGAGCCGAACATTCCGCCCGATAGTCCGTTGGGGCGAATGTTGTATGGATGGGGTGAAGGGAACACCCGGAGTAAGAGTAAGGAAACTATGATAAAGTTTTGTTACGTTGAATGGCCAAAGGAGCCTATTCGAGGGAGCGCAGTGTGGTGGCCGCGGTTGGGTTCAAATGAGGACTGGGTGAGACAGGCGTTGAATGTTTTTGTGAATGAAAGACAAACGCCGAATCAAATAGAAAAGAAATATGCCCAGTGCTGGAAACCTAATAATGGAATGTTTCCGTTAAAGACGGAAAGAGAGCAGGATGAACCTGACTGGCCACCAATTGGTGATGATCACCTACGGAGACTGCCCCGCCATATGAATCCCAGCCCCCAAATATATCCCCATCAGCGCCGGCTGCATCTGCCCAGGAGGTCCCACTAAGCCAGAGCGGATCGGCAGTAAACCTGTCCGCTCCTGTCTCAGAAGAGACAGATAGTAGAGAATCACGGAGAGTAGAGAAGAAACAGGGTGAAAGAAACTGTGATTCAAACATAGAACGTGAAGGAGAGAGCCAGTCAGATAAGGAAGAGGAAATAAAAAGTGAGGACGAGGATGGGACGGGTGTCCCAGGCAGTAGTCGGATGACGCGATCTCAAACGAGGGCAGCGGAACAAAGATTAGACCGATCTGTTCAAATGAAGCCCCTCATGGAGGTCCCGTTAGGGGGAAATGAAGGGGGGGATGGGATTTGTAAATGTGCCTCCCACCAGTATGGAGGTGAGGAACTTTAAAAAGGAGATTAAAAGTTTATTGGAAGACTACTTGGGACTGGCTGAACAAATAGATCAGTTCCTAGGGCCAAATATATGTACATGGGAAGAAATTATGTGGAATTCTCCGCCACAGAAAGTAGTTGAAGCCAGTTCGTTGATCATATTTAAGAGGGAGTTCGATGTGGCCCTTGTGGCTGAAGGGATCGGGGGGTATGGAGAGAAGGCAGGTACAGGATACTGAATTGGATGATCAGCCATGATCATATTGAATGGAGGTGCAGGTTCGAGGGGCTGAGTGGCCTGCTCCTGCACCTAATTTCTATGTTTCTATGTTTTTATGAAAAATATTGAGTTGTTTCAAACAATCTCATTGAAGTAAGAATGGAACTAATGTGATGTGTGTGTAAAAACCAGTTTTGTATGAATGAGGAAGTTTGTATATGTGATAGGTTTGTTTGCTGTGGGCCACATGCTGTAAGGGTATGTGTGTGTGTTCCTTTAAGAAATTGTAAGCAATGGGGGAGGTTATTGTAAGTAACGGACAACGTTTTGTATCATCGCAACTTAAAAAGGGGAAGTTGGAAAATGTAGGTTGCTTGGCTTTATAGATTTTTTTCAGTAAAGTTAATTTGGAAAATTGTTAGTCATATGTATTTAAACTAGGAATTGGAATTTGGGAATTGTAGGGGGAATGGTTTGAACAAAATTAGAAATAAGTTAATTGCTGAACAACAAGCAGCTTTTATGTTTTGTTTAGATAAACATTCTGGTTGGAGAAGGGTAATAAATTAATGGGGCCCAGGGAAAAAAAAAAAGGAGTTGGCAGACAATGATGTCAATAATGGGAAGTTTGTTTACTTCAGAAGAAAGACAGATGGTCAGACAGGCAGGAGAAGGGGTTACAGGCTCAAACGGGAGCAGCAGATGCGGGAGCAGTAAAATATCCCATTACTGCGCCGGATTGGAGTAACCAAACAGAAGAAGTATGAGAGATCTCAGGGAGATAATAATCAAGGGAATCAGAGAAGCCGTTCCCAAGGGACAGAATTTCGAACGGGTTTTTGAGAATCAGCAGAACAAGGACGAACCTCCGACAGTGTTCTTACAAAGGTCGAGGAGGAATGTCCAGCAGTATTCGGGGATAGACCCTGATTCAGACGCAGGTCAGCAGTTGCTAAAGGTTAATTTTGTAACAAAATCATGGCCAGATATTAGAAGGAAATTGGAAAAATTGGAAGATTGGAATGACAAACCATTGAATCAATTGTTAACAGAGGCTCAAAAGGTATATGTAAGATGGGATGAGGAGAAACAGAAGGGAAAGGCAAAAATAATGTTGCAAGCAGTACAGCAAGGAGTACAGAAGGGGGGAATCGAAGGTGATAGAAGGCCGGGTGCTCATGGAGACCGGGGAAGGGGAAGCGGTAGTATTGGAGGACGAGGAAGAGGTGAATGGAGGGACCGAAGTTGGGGTCCCCGGGAAAAACAAGGAACAAGGATCAGGAAGATGGTACACGGGGCCACCCCGGTGTTATTATTGTAAAGAGGAGGGTCATTTCAGGAGGGAATGTCCCAAGCTACGACGGGAGGTGCAGTCGTACGCACTCATGGAGGAAGAATAGGGAAGTCAGGGGTTCCGCTCCCTGGGGTGTATGGGATACACACGGGAACCTCTGGTAAACTTGAAATTAGGACCCCAGGGAGAGGATATGGTATTTATGGTAGATTCGGGAGCAGAGAGATCAAGCGTAACTAAGGTACCGGAAGGAATGAGATTGGGTGAAAAACAAGTTAGAATCTCAGGGGTAGAAGGGAAAGTGGTGACATTACCCGAGGTAGAAGGGGTGGTGGTAAAATATGAGGATCGAAAAGTCAGTGGAAGATTTTAAAAGGAAGGTGAATAAATTTGCAAAGGAGGCTAAACTATCTGAGAAGTAAGACATTGAGTTTAGAATGAGAAAGAAGGCAGATCAGAAAGGATTAAAGTGGGAAGCAGAGGGATAAATTGATGAGACTGCTTTAGAAAGAAAGAGCGTGAAAAAGGAAAGACAATGGTGTCAGTAACAACAGACCTGGTTGAAAAGTCTGAAATAAGTGATGCACTGACACACAGTGAGTCCTATGACAGAGCCAAGCAGGGGCCAGAGATTCCATGCCAATAATAAATGTATTTGGGAGAGTGTTTTCTCAAATGCCCTATCAGGAGTGAAATAAATCTGGATCTAAGCCCAGACAAGGCTTGTAAGGAGATAGGTAATGGATAAGGTGTGTTGGGGATGTGAACAGGTACAATAATCAGGAAATAATAATAATAATAATAATAATAATAATAATAATAATAATAATAATAATAATAATAATAATATTAAGATAATGGTGAACATAGCTATGGTAAGAACATTAAGAAGAGGTATTAAATACACCTAGGCTAGGATGCGGCAGCGTTTTAAATACTAGCGCCGTGTTTTTAATCAGATGTTGTAGACAGATTTGGAAGGTGTTGATATAGTATGTGAATGATTTATTGGTTTGTTCCACAAGTGAGGAGCAATGTGAGAGAGAGACATTGTAATTATCTTGGAAAAGGTGGCACAGGAGGTCATGATGTATCAAGGAAGAAGTTTTTGTTTTGTCAGCAGCAGGTAGAATATTTTGGACGAGTAATATCTAAAGAAGTAAAAGCTATAGCGCAGGATCAAATTGGAAGCTTGCCTGCAATCTTGCTTAGCTCAATTGGCAGAAATTAAGGCTTTAAGAGCAGCATATGTACATGGAGTCTGGCACATGTTTGGAGCAGTAGGGAAACAGAAAGGCTTTGAGAAAAGCAACGGAGACCACATGCAAAGTTAGCAGTGTCTCCCTATGAAATGTTGTTTGGGTGACCTTATTTGGGAAAGATAGAAGGAACTATTTACTGGCAGTATCTCGTTCCCTTACAGAATTAAAAGCTAAAGGACTATTGGCTCAAGGCCCACCACTCGACTTTCCAATACATGTTGTAAAGGCCGGCGACTGGGTACTGGTCAAGAATTGGAAGGAGGAGAAACTCCAGCCCAGGTGGACCGGACCGTACCTAGTATTACTGACAACCGAGACAGCAATGCGAACAAAAGAAAAAGGGTGGACCCACGCGATCCGGGTTAAAGGACCCGTCGATCCACCCGTCCCTGATGAGGAGGAACAGTGGATGGTGAAGCCAGGAAGCAAACCCCTAACAGTAATTTAAAAAACATTGAATGTATAACTGACAGTATGAAAGGAGCAGTCGTGGTATTGTTTGCTTTGTATGTAATTGTGGTAAAAGGTATTAATAATTGTGATAAATGTTATCATCCTATCCAATACAGAGGGCGGACAACCAGATCATTTACCTATCATTCCCATGTGAACAATGTATGCCATAACCAGAAGACTAGAACCATTTGTGAAGAGGGGGGAAAGGAGTATTTGATGGTAGGCAATAGGGGGTATATAGGGAAGTTTGGGCCCGTTACCTGCCCAAGGGGAGAGAGATGGGTTTGTGTAGCCAAGGCAGGACAGTTAGGTTTCCCTTTTCAGATCGTAAAATGGGCAATGGATAAGATGAAGGAGGAAGTAATAAAAGAGTTTACAGAAGTAGTAGTCACTAAGCCTCCCCCTCCCCCACCTACTCAGCCTCAAGTGCACCAGACACTGTACGAAGAGATAAAGAAGCAGATCGAGATCCCTGAGGGAGAAAAAAACCTGTTTGTGGACTTGGCCCTCTGGATAGCTGGAATCCTGAATGTGACTAACTGTTGGGTCTGTGGAGGACCACTGATGAATTCACGTTGGCCATGGAGGGGATCCATTGTTGAAGTATGGGACCTGATGGGGTGGAACCTGACAGTTGGACAAGACCGAGATCCCCAGGTATGGGTCCTGACAGACGCTCCGGTCGGGACTGAGTGTATCGCTAGGCCCTGGGCAAAGGATGCCGTCCTAGTAGGCAGCAGCCCCTGCCAGCGCATCGTCACCCAGTGGCCAAATCAGTCCCGAGTGTGGTGGCCAGAGGAGCCTAAATGGTATCTAACTAAGAAATATGGGAAAAACTGCGCTATCTGGATGAAGACCGATGGAGTGGAATCGGCTGGACTATGGAACTGCACCGGGAACAACCCTTATCAGGGGATCCCAGTATTGCGAGACATATGGAACAAGGTTGCCTCTAGTGGACCGGCCCCTGAAGGACTGTTATGAATATGCGGATACAAGGCATACTCGGTGTTACCGATGAATTGGAGTGGGACTTGTTTTATTGTACAACCTGGATTTTTCCTGTTAAACACCAAAGAAGGCCAGTCGTTAGGAACACCTGTATTTGATGACCTATATCGGAAAAAGAGGAAAATAGACATTGGAGAATGGAAAGATGATGAATGGCCACCAGCAAGAATCATCTCATACTACGGACCAGCCACTTGGGCACAGGATGGATCCTGGGGCTACCGAACACCAGTATACATGTCAAACCGGATCATAAGGCTTCAGGCAGTACTGGAGGTAATTACCAACCAAACTGCGGGGGCGCTGGAGATGCTGGCAAAGCAGCAGACGCAGATGAGAGCAGCGATATACCAGAAACAGGTTAGCCCTAGATTACCTCCTGGCAGAAGAAGGAGGGGTATGCGGGAAATTCAACCTCTCTAATTGCTGTTTGAACATCGATGATAATGGGACAGGCAGTGATGGACATATCAGAAGGGATCCGTAAGTTGGCACATGTTCCAATACAAAAAGTGGAATTCGATTATGGGAACCCAATGGTGGGATTCCACCCTCGGAGGAACATGGTGGAGAAACGGTGGGACTCGTGTTTCTATGTGCAGGGGCTGGACTGATCTTTATCCCTGTTGCATCCCTTGTTTTAGGGAACTTAGTACCAGAAGTATGTCAGATGCAGGCTGTAGTCATGCCTATGGGAGAGAAAGGGGAAATACAGAAAATAATGATAATGCGGCCAGGGGAGGTTCATGATCTACAGGAAAAGAAGGTTAGGACAATGTTACGTCAGTTCGAGTTGAGGGAACTTGAAATGGGGGTTTAATCAGTGTATGCGTAGCAAAAGAAAAAGGGAGGATTGTGAGGGATAAAGTGATTAAACCCCATTAAACTAAGGAGTTTTAAAGAGAATGCGAACTGAGAGGGGCTGGAGAGAGGGTTCTGACACAGCTGTGTCTGAAGGTTGCCAGACCCATCCTTGAGTCCTTGAGTAAGAAGTAATAGCATTGTATAGCAGTAGAAGGGAGTGATGTAGAGATATCCCTATCAGTGAAATGGAGTGATAGATGGGACCCTTGTCACTATAGCTTAGCTTTAGTACTGATATAGGAGAACTGAGAGGGTTCACTAGGAGGTGAGTAAAACTAGGGTAGGTCATGAGCAACTGAGCATGCTTAATAGAATAAATGAATATTACAACACACCCCTGGTCAAGAAACTGCTCATTACCATGAACATGTTTGAACATGCGATGTATGATATGGGAGGTGCGAGGGGATGTACGGTGGGATGTACCTACAGATTGTGCACCTCAGACCCTGATTGGAGAAGGGTCCGGAGGGGAGGTTGAATGTAAAATTCTGTGTATAAAGGGGGATGACGTCTTTGGCTTCGGTGTGTCTCGACTTGGAGAGGCACCCGGGTCTGCAGAGTCGTGAGGAATAAAGAACTCTTGCTTCCAAGATTTAGTCTTTGAGCGGTGATTGTGAGCACAAAGCGTATCTCACAAGAAGGTTCAATCTTTGCGTGTTAATGGCGGAGTAGCAAGATGGATTCAACAGTGGCTGAATGGGAGATGTCAGAGAGTAATGGTGGATGGCTGTTTGTCAGGTTGGAAGCCGGTGACCAGTGGGCTGCCTCAGGGATCTGTGTTGGGTCCACTGTTGTTTGTCATGTACATCAATGATCTGGATGATGGGGTGGAAAATTGGATAAGTAAGTATGCAGATGATACTAAGATAGGTGGTGTTGTGGATAATGAAGTAGATTTTCAAAGTCTACAGAGAGATTTGGGCCATTTGGAAAAGTGGGCTGAAAGATAGCAGATGGAGTTTAATGCTGTTAAGTGTGAAGTGCTACATCTTGGCAGGACAAATCAAAATAGGACGTACATGGTAAATGGTAGGGAATTGAGGAATGCTGTGGAACAGAGGGATCTAGGAATAACTGTGCATATTTCCCTGTAGGTGGAATCGCATGTAGATAGAGTGGTAAAGAAAGCCTTTGGTGTGCTGGCCTTTATAAATCAGAGCATTGAATATAGGAGTAGGGAAGTAATGTTAAAATTGTACAAGGCATTGGTAAGACCAATTCTGGAGTATGGTGTACAATTTTGGTCGCCTAATTATAGGAAGGATGTCAACAAAATAGAGAGAGTACATAGGAGATTTACTAGAATGTTGCCAGGGTTCCAGCAACTATGTTACAGAGAAAGGTTGAACAAGTTAGGTTTTTATTCTTTGGAGCGCAGAAGGTTAAGGGGGGACTTGATTGAGGTCTTTAAAATGTTGAAAAGGATAGACAGAGTTGACATGGATACGTTTTTCCCATTGAGGGTAGGGAAGATTCAAACAAGAGGGCATGACATGAGAATTAAGGGACAGAAGTTTAGGGGTAACGTGAGGGTGAGAGGGTGTGTGGAATGAGCTTCCAGCAGAAGTGGTGGAGGCAGGATCGATTTTAACATTTAAGAGTAAAGTGGATAGGTATATGGACGTGAAGGGAATGGAGGGGTATGGTCTGAGTGCAGGTAGATGGGACTAGGGGAAAACAAATGGTCGGCACAGACTGGAAGGGCCGAGAATGCCTGTTTCCGTGCTGTAATTGTTATATGGTTATATGGTTATATATCGGGTTGGGATGCAGGTGTAGCGGGCAAAGATGAACTGAAGTAAGGTAGACACAAAATGCTGGAGTAACTAGCGGGTGAGGCAGCATCTATAGAGCGAAGAAATGGGTGACGAGACACAGGGGCGAGACACATGGGGGGAGACACAGAGGGGGGAAGACGGGAGGCAGCACAGAGGTTTCCCAGATCACTGCCTGGAAGAGAGAGAGGGGGAGAGACAGAGAGAGAGACAGAGACAGAGAGAGAGAAAGAGATAGAGAGAGACAGAGCGAGACAGACAAGAAGAGAGAGGAAGGGAGATGAAGAGAGAGAGAGGAAGTGAGGGGATTGTGGTCCTCGACTGCCCTACTCTTGGGGTAAGATGATGTTAACCAGATCACTGCCTGGAGTTTCAGCTACAGGGGAGTTTGGACAGACTGGGATTGTTTTCTCTTGATCATCGGATGTTGAGGGGAGACCTGATAGACGTTTATAAAATGACCAGAGGTGTAGATAGGGTCGACAGTCAGAACTTTTCTCGCATAGGTTGGCGATGTCCAGGACAAGTGGGCACAGCTTGAAGGTGAGAGGGACAAAGTTTACAGGGGCAGTGTATTGTTACAGAGGTTGGTGGGTACGTCAAACGTGCTCCGTTGGGGGGGGGGGGGTGCAGTTACGATAGTGGGGGGGGAGGGGAGGGGAGATGCGAGCTGTCGAGGAAGTGGCGTAGTTTGGTGGGAAAGTCCGTCATGACTCCGGTGGCTCCAAGCTGGAAGGCGCGTCGGTAATCTGGCTCCTCGTTCAGAGTCCAGATGTAGACCTGGAAACAGAACAGAGTGGGGTGAGCCGGGAGGGGGGGTGCAGCGGTAGAGTCCTCTCTCCAAACAACATCTAACAACGCGAGGAAGGAACTGCAGATGCTGGTTTACACCAAAGATAATACACAAAGTGCTGGAGTAACTCAACGCGCCAGGCAGCACCTGTGGAGAGGAGGTATGGGTGACGTGTTGGGTCGAGTCCCTTCTTCAGACTGGGGTGTAAGCTGCCCAAGTGAAATATGAGGTGCTGTTCCCGCTATGAACAGTTGTCACCTTCGCCCAGCTAACGATAACCATATACCATATAACAATTACAGCACGAAAACAGGCCATCTCGGCCCTTCTAGTCCGTGCCGAACACTTACTCTCACCTAGTCCCATCTACCTGCACTCAGACCATAACCCTCCATTCCTTTCCCATCCATATACCTATCCAATCTAGTTTTAAAAGATAAAATCGAACCTGCCTCCACCACTTCCACGATGATTCACTCTATATTTTCCTTCAGCCCATCCCCTTTAATCTCTCATTGTCACACCTCACACTTCCTTATCTATCGGTTTCCCTCTCCCCCGACAGTCTGAAGAACGGTCTCAATCTGTATCACCCATTCCTTCCCTCCACAGATGCTGCCTGACCCGCTGAGTTATAGAGGCTAATCTTACGCACATTTGTAAGCTGTATAAAAGTTAATAATTTTTGGACGGAAATTTTTAAGATAATTTCAGAAGTTGTCAATACCAATTTGGACCCTGATTCAAAGTTAATAATATTAGGAATACTAGAACCAATTCAATTATTCATAACGAACCAAAGAACATTTATCGATTATAATTTAATAAATTAATATTAAAATTCTGGAAAGGCCCTATATTAAAATGTGGACAATGGAAATGTCGGAGACCCTACATTTGGAAAGATTAAGATTTGTCTTAATGGACAAACAAGAACTATTCATAAGGATATGGTCCCCATTTATTGAATATTTGAAGGGGCAAATTGGTTCGGCACGAGAACCTGGCTGAAACCTGAATTTAAGGAATAGATGAAGAATTATATTTTATACCCCACGGTTATAGCTCCAATGATGCATAATCAGTTGAATGCTCCATTCTTCTTTTCTTTTTTTTGTTTTTTCTACTATTTTCTTTATAAAAATTTAAAAAAATATAAAGAAGTACAATTACGATACAATTGTTAATATAAATAATATTAATAATGTATGACTATAACAAACAAAATGTTTTTTATTATGTATTTGCAGCTAATTAAAAATAAATAAATAAATAAATTTAAAAAAATTGTAAATCCCTCTAAACACCTGTAAACTCCCCTAAACATCTCTAATCGCCTGCAAACCCCAATAAACCACTCAAATCCTCTCTAAACACATGTAAACCACGAAACACCTGTAAACCCCTCAAAACCTATGTAAATACCTCTAAATCAACGCAAATCCCTCCAAACTCCTCTAACCCCCTGTAACTCTAAACTCCCTCCAAACCCCTCTAATCCCCTCTAAACCCCATCCAAACCCCTCTAAACCACACAAAACCTCTCTAAACACTTGCAAACACCTGGAAAACCCTCTAAACATTTCCAGTTGCATCTCCAGTTCCATCTCCATCTCCATCTCCTGCTTTAAATCGAGCTCCATCTCCAGCTCTATCTCCTGCTCCATCTCCAGCGCCATCTCCAGCCCCTTCTTGTTCTATCTCTAGCTCCATCTACAGCTCCAGCTCAAGCTCCATCGCAATTTCAATCGCCAGCTCTAATCGTAGCTCCACCTCAAGCTCCATCTCCAGTTCCAGCTCTGGCTCCATATCCAGCTCTATCTCCAGCTGACTCCAGCTCCAATTTAACTCTAACTAGCTCGAGCTCTTGCTCAAACTCCAGCTCCATCTCCAGCTCTAGCTCTAGCTCCACCTCCAGCTACATCTCCAGCTGTACTAGCTAGAGCTCCATCTCCAGTCCCATCTCCAGCTCCATCTCAAGCTCTGGCTCCAGCTCCAGCTCTAGCACGAGCACGAGCTCTACCTCTACCTTTACCTCCAGCTCCATCTCCAACTCCATTTCCAGCACTAGCTCTAGCACTATCTCTAATTCTAGCTCCATCTCAAGTTCTAGCTCTAGCTCCATCTCAAGCTCCATATCCAGCTAAAGCTCCATCTCGAGCTCCCTGCAGATGCCTCAAACTCCACCTCCAGCTCACTCCAGCTATATTTTAACACCATCTCCAGCTCTAGCTCTAGCTCCATCTCCAGCTCCATGTACAGCACTAGCTTTAATTTCATCTCCAGCTCTAGCTCCGCCTCTATCTTCAGTTCCAGCTCCATCTCCAACTCCATCTCCATTTCCATCTCCAGCTCCAGATCTAACTCCATCTGCAGGTACATCTTTAGCTCCATACCCAGCTTTGACAAGCTCCAGCTCTTACTCTATCTCCAGCTCAATCCAGCTACAGTTTAACTCCACCTCCAGCTCTAGATCAGGCTTCATCTCCAGCTCCTTCTCAAGTTCCAGCTCTAGCTCCATCTCCAGTTGCATCTCCAGCTCCATCTCCACTTCCATCTCCTGCTCCATCTCCAGCGCCATCTCCAGCCTCTTCTCGTTCTATCTCTAGCTCCATCTACAGCATTCTCCATTTCAATCGCCAGCTCTAACCCTAGCTCCACCTCAAGCTCCATCTCCAGTTCCAGCTCTTGCTCCATATCCAGCTGGCTCCAGCTCCAATTTAACTCAACCTAGCTAGCTCTTGCTCCATCTCCAGCTCCAGCTCCAGCTCTAGCTCCAACTCCACCTCCAGCTATACTAGCTAAAGCTCCATCTCCAGTCCCCTCTCCAGCTCCATCTCCAGCTCTGACTCCAGCTCCAGCTGCATCTCTAGCACGAGCACGAGCTCTACCTCTACCTCCACTCCATCTCCAGCTCCATTTCCAGCTCTAGCTCTAGCACTATCTCTATCTCTAGCTGCATTTCCAGCTCTAGCTCTAGCTCCATCTCAAGCTCCATCTCAAGCGCCATATCCAGCTAAATCTCCAGCTCTAGCTCCCTGCAGATGCATCTCAAACTCCATCTCCAGCTCACTCCAGCTCTATTTTAACACCATATCCATCTCTAGCTCTAGCTCCATCTCCATCTTCAGTTCCAGCTCCAGCTCCATCTCCAACTCCATCTCCATTTCCAACTCCAGCTCCAGCTCTTGATCCATCTGCAGGTACATCATTAGCTCCATCCCCAGCTCTGACAAGCTCCAGCTCTAGCTCCATCTCCAGCTCTATCTCCAGCTCTAGCTACAGCTCCATTTCCAGCTTCAGCTCTAGCTCCATCTCCAGCAGCTCCAAATCTAGCTCCAGTTCTAGTCCTACCTCCAGCTACATCTCCAGCTGTACTAGCTAAAGCTCCATCTCCAGTCCCCCCTCCAGCTCCATCTCCAGCTCCATTTCCAGCTCAAGCTCTAGCACTATCTCTAACTCTAGCTGCATCTCAAGCTCTAGCTCTAGCTCCATCTCAAGCTGCATATCCAGCTAAAGCTCCAGCTCTAACTCCCTGCAGATGCATCTCAAACTCCATCTCCATCTCACTCCAGCTCTATTTAAATACCATCTCCAGCTCTAGCTCTAGCTCCATCTCCTGCTCCATCTCCAGCACTAAGTTTTAACTTCATCTCCAGCTCTAGCTCCATCTCCATCTTCAGCTCCGGCTCCATCTCCAACTACATCTCAATTTCCATCTCCAGCTCCAGCTCTAGCTCCATCTTCGCTCCATCCCTAGCTCTGACCTAAGCTCCATCTCCAGCTCCATCCACAGCTCCAGCTACAGCTCCATCTCTGTCTCCATCTCCATCTCTAGCTTTAGTTGCATCGCCAGCTCCATTTCCAGCCCCGTCTCCTACTGTAACTCTAGCTCCATCTCTAGCTCCAGCGCTAACTCCATCTCTAGCTCATTCTTCAGCTCTTGCTCTAACTCCATCGCTTGATCCAGCTCCAGCTCAATTTCATGCTCCATCTCCAGATCTAGCTTTAGCTCCATCACCAGATGCAGCCCAAACTCCATGTCCAGCTCAATCTCCAGCTCTAGCTCTAGTAGCTGTACTGGCTGCAGCTCCATCTCCAGTTCCGTCTCCAGCTTCATCTCCAGCTCTAGCTGCAGCGCCAATTCTAGCTCCAGCTCTAGCCCTAGCACCATCTCCTGCTCCAGCTTTCACTCCACCTCCAGCTCCATCTCCAGCTGTAGCTCTAGCTCCATGTCTAGGGCCATCTCCAGCTCGATTTCCAGCTCCAGCTCTAGGTCCAGCTCCATCTCCAGTTTCATCTCTATCTCCAGCAGCTTCATCTCCACCTCCAGCTCCATCTCTAGCTCCATCTCCAGCTCCATCTCCAGCTCCATCTCCAGCTAATGTGATAGTTGTGTGTTGTAGTTATGTGATTATTATGTATCTTAGTGTGTTACAGTGCATTGTTGCGTGTTATAGTGTGCATAGTTTTGTGTTATAATGTATTATTGTGTATTACTGTGTTATTAAATGTTAAACTGTGACAATCTCATATTATTTTCGTGTATTATGGTGCGTTATTATAGAGTGTTACATAGTATTATAGAGTGTTGTAGTGTATCATAGGATTCTAATGCATTATAATGTATTGTCGTGTTTTATAGTGTACTGGTGTCTTATAATATACTGTTTGATACTGTTTGGTATTGTTTCATAGTGCTACACTGTTATGATAGTGTTAGTATCGCGTCTATTATCGTGTGATATCGCGTGATATTATTATAGTTTTAGTGCCAGATAAAACTATCTTAGTTTATAAAAAGTAAAACACTTTAGTTATAGTGTTATATATTGTATGTTATAGTATATTGTGTGATAGAATATTACACAGATTATAATATGATGTGATGTAGTGTGTTATTGTGTTATAGTCTGTTAAATGCGAGATAGTGCATAATAATGTGTTATTGGGTATTGTAGTGTAGTGTGTTTGTGCTGGTGTATTATAGTGTACTTAGTATGCTATATTATGTATGATGTGTGATCGTGTTTATTGTAATCTGTTATTGTGTAGTGTGATTGTGACTATTATAGTGTATTTAGTTGTTATATTATATGTAATGTGTGTTAAAGTGTTTCATAGTATTGTAGTGTGTAATAGTGTATTAGAATGTGTTATTATGTGTTATAATGTATTATATCGTTATATAGTATTTTATAGTGTTATAATGTTAAAGTGTGTTTTCGTGTATCTGCAGTAACACTACAACACTATCTGACAACGTAACACACTAGCAGTATAGCATACTATTAAACATAACATATATAACATATAACAATTACAGCATGGAAACAGGCCCTCTCGGCCCTTCCAGTCCGTGCTGATCATTTGTTTCCCCCTAGTCCCATCTACCTGCACTCAGACCATACCCCTCCATTCCCTTCCCGTCCATATACCTATCCACTTTACTTTTAAATGTTAAAATCGATCTTGCCTCCACCACTTCTGCTGGAAGCTCATTCCACACAGCCACCACCCTCTGAGTAAAGAAGTTCCCCCTCACGTTACCACTAAACTTCCGTCCCTTAATTCGCATGTCGTGCCCTCTTGTTTGAATCTTCCCTACCCTTAATGGGAAAAGCTTATCCATGTCAACTCTGTCTATCCCTTTCATCATTTTAAAGACCTCAATCAAGTCCCCCCTTAACCTTCTGCGCTCCAAAGAATAAAGACCTAACTTGTTCAACCTTTCTCTGTAACATAGTTGCTGGATCCCAGGCAACATTCTAGTAAATCTCCTCTGTTACTCTCTCTATTTTGTTGACATCCTTCCTATAATTAGGCGACCAAAATTGTACACCATACTCCAGAATTGGTCTCACCAATGCCTTGTTACAATTTTAACATTACTTCCCTGCTCCTATATTCAATGCTCTGATTTATAAAGGCCAGCACACCAAAGGCTTTCTTTACCACCCCATCTACATGCGATTCCACCTTCAGGGAACTATGCACAGTTATTCCTAGATCTCTCTGTTCCACAACATTCCTCAATTCCCTCCCATTTACCATGTACATCCTATTTTGATTTGTCCTGCCAAGATGTAGCACTTCACACTTATCAGCATTAAACTCCATCTGCCATCTTTCAGCCCACTTTTCCATATGGCCCAAATCTCTCTGTAGACTTTGAAAATCTACTTCATTATCCACAACACCACCTATCTTGGTATCATCTGCATACTTACTTATCCAATTTTCCACCCCATCATCCAGATCATTGATGTACATGACAAACAACAGTGGACCCAACACAGATCCCTGAGGCACCCCACTGGTCACCGGCTTCCAACCTGACAAACAGCCATCCACCATTACTCTCTGACATCTCCCCTTCAGCCACTGTTGAATCCATCTTGCTACTCCGCCATTAACACTCAAAGATTGAACCTTCTTAACTAACCTGAAATCCATATAGACAACATCCACTGCTTTACCCTCATCAATTTCCCTAGTAACTGCTTCAAAAAATTCAAGAAGGTTTGTCAAACATGACCTTCCAGGCACAAATCCATGTTGACTGTTCCTGATCAGACCCTGTTTATCCAGATGCTTATATATATTATCTCTAAGTATCCTTTCCATTAATTTACCCACCACTGACGTCAAACTAACAGGTCTATAATTGCTAGGTTTATTCTTTGAACCCTTTTTAAACAATGGAGCAACATGCGCAGTATGCCAATCCTCCGGCACTATTCCTGTTTCTAATGACATTTGAAATATTTCTGTCATAGCTCCTGCTATTTCTACACTAACTTCCATCAATATCCTAGGGAATATCCTGTCAGGACCTGGAGATTTATCCACTTTTATATTTTTCAAAAGTGTCAGTACTTCCTCCTCTTTGAATCTCATAGTTTCCATAGCTACTCTACTTTTTTCCTTACTTCACATAGTTCAATATCCTTCTCCTTGGTGAATATCGAAGAAAAGAAATTGTTCAATATCTCCCCCATCTCTTTTGGCTCTGCAGATAGCTGTCCATTCTGTCTCTCTAATGGTCCAATTTTATCCCTCGTTATCCCTCGTTATCCTTTTGCTATTAATGTAGCTGTAGAAACCCTTTGGATTTACTTTCACCTTTCTTGCCAAAGCAACCTCATATCTTCTTTTAGCCTTCCTAATTTATTTTCTGCCTATGTCATTGGTACCTATGTGTACCACAACATCAGGCTCCTCTCCCTTTTCAGAATCTTTTGGACACGTTCCGACACGTGCGAGACCCTGGCACCAGGGAGGCAAACTACCATCCGGGTTTCCCGACTGCGTCCACAGAATCGCCCATCCGATTTTTGTATTGTTATTATAGTGTGTTCTTGTGTATTATAGTGTGTTGTAATATGTTATAGTGTTTAATAGTGTGTTTTATTGTGTGTTTTGTGTTAGTGCTTTATTGTGTTATATACTATTTTATAATGTTATAGTGTGTTGTAGTGTATGAGACTATTATTAATGTTATAGTGTAATAGTATTATAATGTTATAATGTGTCGTATTATTATAGTTATAGTTTGTTATAGTGTACTATAAAGTATTATAGTTTGATTATATGGTGTGTCATAGTGTGCAATAGTGTATTATCGTGTGTTATAGTGTTAAAATATTTTATAGTGCGTTACACTATATTATATTGTAATATAGTATGTTTTAATGTTTTATAGTATGTAGTAGTGTATTATAGTGTATAGTTTATTTTGATATAATGTATTATAGTGTGTTATAGTGTTATCGTGCATTATAGTATAATGGTGTAATATATGTTATATTGCTATTGTGTTAGTGTATTATAGTGCGTGTATGTGTATTATCGTGCTGTGTTATATTATATAGTGTATATAAGATTACATTAAAATATTATTATAATGTGTAATATAGTATTATATTTTGATGTAGTGTGATGTAGTGTGATATAGTGTTTTATAACGTGTATTATAGAGATTAGTATTATAATGTGTTATACAGTGTTATAGTGTATTATAATGTTATAATGTTTAGTATGTTATAGTGTACTATAGTATTTTACTGTTACATTGTGTAATTATGTTATAGTGTATTATAATGTGTGTTATAGTGTATTATAGTTATAATGTGTTATAGTTATAACAACATAACATACTTTAATACACTATTCCACACTATAACACAATATTACACACTTTCATGTAAAGTAACACGACAATACACTATAACAATATAAAATGCCCTATGAACATAGACCGATAACATTATGCTAGTATAAAACACTATGACAATATGATACACAGCAACACGCTACAACACATCATAATGCACGACCACAACACTATAACAAATTATAATACACGTTAACACATTATAACGCACTATAATCTCTATCCCGTAATCTCTATCTCGATTTTCATCTCCATTTCTACCTTCATCTATCTCTAGCTACACCTCTATCTTTATCTCCAGTTCCATCTCTAGCTCCATCTCTAGCTCCAGCTCCGTCTCCAGATCCATCATCAGCACCAGCTCCAGATCCAACTCAAGCTCCACCTCCATCTCCATCCCCTACTCCATCTCCAGCTCGAGCTCCAGCTCCCGCTCCCGCACCTCCAGGACCATCTCGGAGTCCAGCTCCATCTTTATCTCTAGTTCCACTATATTTTTCTACAGCTTCATTTCATTCTCTCTCTAGCTCCAGCTCCAGCTCTATCTCCACCTCAACCTCCTGTTCCATCTCCAGTTGCATCTCCAGCCATCTCTAGCTCCATCTCTACCTCAAACTTCAGCTCCAAATCCGTCTCCATCTCCAGCTCCATCCCCAGCACCAGCTCTGGCTCCATCACCAGCTACATCCCAGGCACCATCTTCAGGTCCATCTCCAAATCTAGCTCTATCTCCATCACCAACTCTAGCTCCAGTTCTAGCTCTAGCTCTAGCTCCATCTCCAGCTCGACCTCCATCTCCAGCGTCATCTACAGCTCCATCTCCATCTCCACCTCCAGATATATCTCCAGCTCTAGCTGCATGACCAGGGCCACCTCGAGCTCCATCTCCACCTCCATCTCCAGCTCTAGCTACATCGCCAGGTCCATCTTCAGCTCCAACTCCAGCTCCAGCTCCATCGCCAGGTCCATCTCTATCTCCATCTACATCTCCATCTCCAACTCCATCTCCATCTCCATCTCCATCTCCATCTCCATCTCTTGCTCCACCTCTAGATGCATTTCCACATCTGCTACTTTAAATATCTCTCCATCTCCAACTCTAGCAACAAATATCTCTCCTGCCCAATCGCCAGATCTAGCTCAAGCTCGATATCCAGCTCCAGCGCTATCTGCAGCACCAGCTCTATCTCCAGCTGCATCTCTAGCTCTAACTCCATCTCCAGCTCCAGCCTCATCTTCAGCTTTAAGTCCATCCCAATCTAGAGCTCATATTCTATCTTCAGCTCTATCTCTAGCATAAATCTCTGTCTCCATCTCCAGCTCGAGCTCCAGCTCTATCTCCCGCACCTCCAGGACCATCTCCGCGTCTAGCTCCATCTTTATCTCTAGCTCCACTATCTTTTTCTGCAGCTCCATTTCATTCTCTCTCTAGCTCCAGCTCCAGGTCTATCTCCACCTCAACCTCCAGTTTCCTCTCCTGTTGTATCTCCAGCGTCATCTCTAGCTGCATCTCCAGCACCATCCCCAGCACCAGCTCTATCTCCATCTCCAGCTACCTCAGGCACAATATTCAGGTCCACCTCCAGATTTAGTTCCATCTCCATCTCCACCCCTAGCTCCAGATCCATCTCCAGCTCCATCTCCAGAGCCATTTCCAGCTCCATCTCCATTTCCACCTACAGCTCCACCTCCAGAGCCATCTCCAGGTCCATCTCCGTCTCCAGCTCTGGCTCCATCTCCATCCCCGTCTAGATCTACCTCTAGCACCACCTCTATCTCCATCTCCAGCTCCTTCTTTATCTCTAGCTCCACTATCTTTTTCTGCAGCTCGGGTGAGGGAGGGGAGGGGGAGGGGTGGGTACGGGGCGGAGGAGGGGACGGGGGGGGTGGGGGAGGGGACGGGGTGGGGGAGGAGACAGGGTGGGGAGGCAGACCGGGTGGGGAGGGGACGGGGAGGGGAGGGGAGGGGAGGATACGGGGTGGGGGAGGGGGGGTGGGGGAGGAGGACGGGGTGGGGAGGGGACGGGGTGGGGGAGGAGATGGGGGGGGATGGGGAGGGGACAGCCAGATAGCGGGCTGGGGGGGGAGGGGGACGGGGTGGGGGAGGAGACAGGGTGGGGGAGGAGGACGGGGTGGGGGGGGGACGGGGTGGGGGAGGGTATATTGCTGAGCCCTAGGGGCGAACGGATTGGAGGTAGGGAGAGGGGAATGACTGGGTTCTGGGGGAGGTGTGGGGAGGGGTGAATGGGTCGGCTGAGTCACAAGGAAGGAGGGGGCGGGGGGGGGGGGGACGGATGCGATGCGCTGCGAGAGGGAATCGATGGCCGGGGGGGGGGGATCCAGGGGGAGGGTAGGGGACCACAGGTCCCGGAGTGGTCGGGGGTTGAGACGGTTTGTTCCCGGAGGGTTGTGCGTGGAGGGCACGTCTCAGGGAGCATCCATGTGTGCGGGGAGAAACGGGGTCAGCTGGGTCCGAGGGAGCAGTAGCAGGGATTGGTTGATTCACGGATAGAGGTGGGGGTAGGGACAGATACGGAGGGGTGGGGGCTGTGTCCCGAGGGGGGGGGGGGGGGGGGGGAGAGACAGCTGGGTCCTGGAATGAGTGGGAAATGAGGGAAAAGTCTAGTCCGCAGAGGATGGAGGCAATGAGAGTGGGTCGGGGAGCTGGGACAGGGGACATCCTACACGTGAGGTGGGCTCAGTGACGGGGGAGTGGGGGGTCAGACCCCGGTGGTTTATCTCAGACAGTCGGTGTGGGACTGGGACCTGAGATGATCAACAGGACACGGACCGGGGATTGGGAATTGCTGACATATCACTCTCCAGTTTTTCCCAAACAACCTCCCAGATGAGTTGCTGTGAACAGCGGCGTATCTGTACAATACTCCTTGTTCACAGCAGAGTGTGGGCTCCAGCCGATACACAAAGAAACCTCCGCACTGTTTCACCTTGATCTCATGCTGTCTGTTACAGTTGTTTCCCTTCCAGCTGAAACAGACTGTTCTGGTCACCTCCCCATCCTCCCCACACCCGGGATGAGGACCTGGAATGAGGTTTTAAACATTGTAAAATGTAACCCGGGTCCCACAGTGCGGTTGGGAATGTGAATCTGTAGCCAGTGTAACACAGTGATCACAATAACCCATACTCTGCGCTGATCTGCATCAGTCAGTGGTGATCTGCTGCCCTCACCCTCCCAACCCCACCACTCCCCACCAGCAGCAGCTGCTTCCTGAGACCAGCTCCTGGTGCGGGACACCCTGGGGTGCTGGGTCTGGAGTTACGGGGACAAAGCAGGAGGATGGGGGATAGGAGGGAGATAGATCAGCCATGACTGAATGGTGGAGTACACTTAAGGGGCCGAATGGCCTAATTCTGCTCCTATCACTTATGAACATGAATGGAAACACAAGCCCCGCCCTTGATGGGTGCTGACATGTCAGGGGCGGGGCTTCACATGTCAGTGACCATCAGGGGAGGGGCTTCCCTGTCACCACCCATCGGGGGGCGGAGCTTCACGTGTCACCACCCATCGGGGAGGGGCTTAACCTGTCACCGCCCATTAGGGGCGGGGCTTCTGACCCTCTGTTTATTCCTTTAACCCCAAGAGCTAAATCTAACTCTCTCTTGAAAACATCCAGTGAATTGGCCTCCACTGCCTTCGGTGGCAAATAATTCCACAGATTCACAGATTCACAGATTCACACATCTCTGGGGGAAAAACGTTTTCCACATCTCAGTCCTCACTAGTCTACCCCTTATTCTTAAACTGTGACCCCTGGTTCTGGACTCCCCAACATCGGGAACATTTTTCCTGCATCTTGCCTGTACAAACCGTTAAGAATTTTATATGCTTCTATTAGCCTCTCATCCTTCTAAATTCCAGTGAATGCAAGCCCAGTCGACCCATTCTTTCATTCTTTGCTTTCATGCTGTAAACAGTGTATGCATGTATTGTTAGGTCTGTGTACCATTGTATGTAGCACATTAGTATCTGCACTGATGTAAAGCACTTTGGTCAACATGATTTATGTTTAAATGTGCTATACAAATAACATTGACTGACTAACTGACTGATGCCTTATTCTCATTGAGCTGCCATTATAAACATGATAACAGAACAGGGGAGATTTGACCAGTGGAGTGTTTCCATAAGAACCGCAATGTCCAGAAAATCAAATTACCTTGACAACTCTCTTTGCCCCCCTCTCTCCCCACTCCACTAACTCCCATTGTTTCTTGTTTTCATCTGTGGCTTAATTTGCATCTGTGCCCTTTCACAAAATGTTATCTTGCCTGATATGAAAAGTACTTGATTTTCAGTCTGTTTATTTCCTGTTATAAACAGGATTGCACAAATTTGAGTGAATTAATATGCAGCGCTTCTGTTAGAAATGTAATGATGGCTGATTTGAACTTGGTGCACTTCTGCTCAAACTGTCCTGAAAACGTTGCCATTATCTGTCTGTTCCCTCCTCACCACCAACCCACATCCTCCCCCCCCCCCCCCCCCCCCCCCCCCCCCCCCCCCCCCCCCCCCCCCCCCCCCCCCCCCCCCCCCCACGACACTCCACAAATTATCTTGTTTCCTTCTCACTCGATTTGCATCTGAACCCTTTCATCAAAGGTTACATGTGAAAAGTCCTTTGTTCTCAGTCCATTTCCTGTTAAAAAGAGGGATGATAGAGCAGGGCAGGGTTAACCCATCAGTAATGTAATGGCTGCAAAAACAAGGGTGAATTGTATGGAAGTTACTGCACAGGAACAGGTCATTCAGCCCGACAACTGACATGTTTGATACTGCACACTAACATCTGGCAACATACAGCACTGTGCACTCAGCTGTGTAGTGGGACTACAGTGAACAGAGAGGACTGGAAAAGCAACATCCACAGAATCATTCCTTGTTCACTAAAAATGGGTCAGCTTTGAACATTGTTGTCTGAACTCCATAAATATAATGGGCAGAAAATACAACAGGCCTTAACAGTCGAAGACACCACTGGCATTGTTGTTATCTTTAATTACAGGTTTATCTAAAGAACCGAATATCTGCCCATTGGAGGTTTAAAAATTATTGAGAGTACTGCAAAGATGGGGGAGAGAGGGGATTGAAATCAACATGAGAACATGGAGACTGGCCTCAGCAGAGAGGAGCTAGTGGAATGAGATGGTGCAAACTGTGAAACAGGGATCATCACAGTTATTCCCTCAAGCTTCCCCAGATACTCTGTTTGTCAGTGTCACTCACCACCTCTCACCCTTGCTTGTTCCCCCACATTCCCCACCCCAATTTACCACCTGCTCCCTTGATACTCTGTGTGGAATTTCTGCTCAGTTTGCATCCTTCCTTTCACCAATGTTACCTGCGTTCCTGAAATATAAAATACCTTGTTCTACTTTCTACACATTAAAAGGGTCGCAACCCATCGCTTTCAATTCCTTCCATAGATGCGGTCTGACCCATTGAGTTACTCCAGCGCTTTGTGTTTAGCTCAAGATTCCAGCATCTGCAGTTCCCTGTTCCTCATTCTCACTTTGCCAGCTTAGTGCTACAAGCAGGATAATTGAACAGGGCAGAATGGACACAGAATGTGTTTCTAATTCACCTGCAATGGCCACAGAAGAGAAGGTGAATTATTTATGTCTCTCCACAGAAACAGGCCGTATTGCCCAACAGCTCCTTGACACGTTTTACACTCCACATCAACCTCCTGTAACATGCCAGCTTTTGGACACACAGTTGTGTGGTGGAACTACAGTACAGGGCACTGGAAAATGAACGTTTGTGTGGTGGAACTACAGTACAGGGACTGGAAAACGAACGTTTGTGTGGTGGAACTACAGTACAGCGGGCACTGGAAAAGGGCACGTACATCGGGCCGCCCGTAGCGGCGACTGCGGAGGGTTCAACGGCCCTGACCACGCGTGAAAAAAGAGCAAGATAGCTGAACTTTATTGCCTTCCCTCACAGTGGGAAACGTTGATTCCGCTGTGTGGTGGATGTTTGTGTTAAATGTTATCTTGTATTGTGCTCTTTTATTAGTAAGATTAAAGGAGAACTTACCAGTAAAAGCATATGGCTGTATGGTAACTCAAATCTCACTGCACCAATTGGTGCACGTGACAATAAATGTAACTTGAACTTGAACTCTCGACAATAAACATGTCTTCCAAACCTGCAATCGCATCCTTTCAAACGGTCCTGTCCTCTTATTTAAGCCAGCGCGGCTTTTATGAAGTTTACAGCTATCTGTCCTCGTAATATTGAATTCCTCTGTCTGTTTCGAGCACACCTGTATTGTGTGCAGTTTTGGTTCCCTAAATTTGAGGAAGGGCATTCTTGCTATTGAGGGAGTGCAGCATAGGTTACCAGGTTAATTCCCGGGATGGCGGGATGTCATATGCTGAGAGAATGGAGCAGTTGGGCTTGTACACTCTAGAGTTTAGAAAGATGAGGGGGAATCTCATTGAAACATATAAGATTATTAAGGGTTTGGACACGCTTGAGGCAAGAAACAAGTTCCCGATGTTGGGGGAGTCCGGAACCAGGGGCCACAGTTTAAGAAAAAGGAGCAACGGAGAACGGAGACGAGGAAACACTTTTTCTCAAAGAGAGTGGCGAGTCTGTGGAATTCTCTGCCACAGAGGGCGGTGGAGGTTCTCTGGATGCTTTCAGGAGAGAGCTAGATAGGGCTCTTAAAAATATGGGAAGAAGGCAGGAACGGGGTACTGATTGGGGATGATCAGCCATGATCACATTGAATGGCGGTGCTGGTTTGCAGGGCCAAATGGCCTACTCCTGCACCTATTGTCTATTGTTACCCATCAGTTTCCTCTGCCCCACAGGGGAAACATATCGCAGTCTTTGTCTCTCACTGTTTCTGAAACTCACGGAATCTGTACCATCCTGGTGAATCTGCTGTGCACCCGCTGTCGTGTGGTGACCAGACCTGCTCACAGTGCATCAGCTGAGGTCTCACCAAGCTTTCTAAAGTTGTACCACAACGTGGAATTAGTTGCATTCTGTGCCGCGGCCCATGAAGGCGAGTATCCTGCCTGCCTTCTTCACTGCCCCAGAGGCCGCAACTCTCAGACTGTGGCCTTGTCTGTTTCTGTGTGAATACGTTCTTCCGCTGGATCTTTCCCGTCTCACTGTCAACCTCTGTCCCCTGGTTCCTGATGACCTTATCCGGGTAGATTTTTCTGCGTTCACCCTATGTATTCCCTTGTTGTTCCTGTGCTGTACTGTTCTATCTGTGTACGTTGTTATTGTAGCCACCTCACCTCCCTCCTCTGGCCACCGAACACCCATGTTTTATTCAGATGATAAAGGAAGATCACGCTCTCAGAAACCTTGCTGCCAAGCGGTGCAGGTTTATTGATCGCACAATTAAAACAAAAGCAATATAAATCATCGGCTTTACAGTAAATAATATTCAAGTACTAAAACGTGTTGCAGATGGTCTGAGTATTCCGGCCTTTAAACCATGCAGTCTGAGCTGTTACTCCGGCTGCCACTTCACTGGCGCTCCGGACTCTGCTTTCCTCCACACCTGTCCGTCGTTCGAAGCTCAGCAGATGATCTCTCCTTCCTCACGGCACAGCTCCACGTCAGTGTTTCACCGCGCTGTGTGTCACCGCGCTGGGGACGATCCCACAACACTCTCCACTGACTGAGGCCAGCACCATTCCACATATTCCATATATTCCATATCCCTCAATTCAAAAGTCAAAATAGTCAAAAGAGTTTATTGTCATGTGTCCCTGACAGGACAATGAAATTCTTTCTTTGCAAAGCACAACAGAACATAGTAGGCATTGACTACAATTATATACTTAAATACACACATTAATGAAATAAATTAATAAAGTGCAAATAAACAAATGGAGGGGTATTAATGTTCAGCGTTTTGTCCGAGCCAGGTTTGCCTGATGGCTGTGGGGAAGTAGCTATTCCTGAACCGGGTCGTTGCAGTTCTCAGGCTCCTGTACCTTTACCCGAAGGTAGCAGGGAGATGAGTGAGTGTGGCCAGGGTGGTGTGGGGGTCCTTGATGCCAGCCTTTTTGAGGCAGCCACTGTGGTAGATCCCCTCGATGGAAGGAAGGTCAGAGCCGATGATGGACTGGGCAGTGTTTGCTACTTTTTGTAGTCTTTTCCTCTCCAGGGCACTCAAGTTGCTGAACCAAGCCACGATGCAACCGGGCGGATTGTAGAGAGAGTTAGGGAGGGAAGAGAGTGAGGAGCTGGCAGGTGAGAGGGGGGAGTCAGGAGACCCAGACAAGCAGTGCAGTGGGGAGGAGGAGAATGTCTGGAGTTTGTGATGGAGGAGAGAGTGAGAGAATGGGAAAGCGGCCTGTGAGAAGAAGTGTGGAAGAGAAGGAATGGGTGAGATGGGAGATGTGATAGATGATAGAGACTGAGGGAAGAGGGGGCATAGATGGAGGATGATCAGTGGTAGAATTACATTTCCTGTCATCTATGTGTGTGCCTGTGCGTGCGTATGTGTGTATGTGTGTGCGTGTGTGCGTATGTGTGTATGTGTGTGCGTGTGTGCGTATGTGTGTGTGTGCGTGTGTGTGCACGTGTGTGTGTGTGCGTGTGTGTGCTGTGTGTGCGTGAGGGAGGAGGAGAGAGAGAAGTGTGGTGAGAGAAGAGGGGAGAGAAAAGGGAGAGAGAGAGAAGGGGGGAGAGAGAGGGTTAGAGAGAGAAGAGGGGAGAGAGTAGGGAGAGAGAGGGAGAGAGGAGTGGAGGGGAAGAGGAGGAGAGAGAGAAGAGTGAAGAGAGAGAGGAGGAGAGAGAGAGGGGGAGAGAAAAAAGGAGAGAGAGGGGGGGAGGGAGAGAGAGAGAGAGAGAGAGAGAGAGAGAGAGAGAGAGAGAGAGAGAGAGAGAGAGAGAGAGAGAGAGAGAATGGGGAGACGCGAGTGTGGGTTCATTTTCCCACACAAGCCATAGGTGACTGGACAATCTGAACCCAAGCACCAAGTTGAAAGCGGCCGAAGGTGTACATCGCTCAGGACAGCCCTCACTCTCCCACGTCCACCCTCCGTGGGCTGCGGGTCGGGTGGAGCGGAGGTTTGGGGCAATGTTCATGCCTTCACGGTGATGTGATGGACGCGGGGGTCTGGACCTATCGCTGATAAGTCCCCCCCCCCGCAACGCCAAGCCCGTTATTTTACTTTTCTGTGGGAGTGGGGACTCTCTCCCTCTCTCCCCCTCTCTTTCTCCCTCTCTCTCTTTCCTTCTCTCTCTCTCTCTCTCTCTCTCTCTCTCTCTCTCTCTCTCTCTCTCTCTCTCTCTCTCTCTCTCTCTCTCTCTCTCTCTCTCTCCCTCTCTCTCTCTTTCTCGTAGGTTATTGAAGTCATGCGGTGCTTGTTTATCAGAGAATCTTTTCCACACAGAGGGTGGTGGGTGTATGGAACGAGCTGCCAGAGGAGGTAGTTGAGGCTGGGACTATCACAACACTTGGACAGGTACATGGATAGGACAAGTTTGGAGGGATTTGGGCCAAATGCAGGCAGCAGATGGGACTAGTATAGATGGGGCATGTTGGTCGGGGTGGGACTAGTGTAGATGGGGCATGTTGGTCGGGCTGTGACTAGTGTAGATGGGGCATGTTGGTCGGGGTGGGACTAGTGTAGATGGGGCATGTTGGTCGGGGTGGGAGTGTAGTGGGGCTCTGGTGTAGATGGGGCATGTTGGTTGGGGTGGGGACTAGTTGTAGATGGGGCATGTTGGTCGGGCTGTGGCTATGTGTAGATGGGGCATGTGGGTCGGGGTGGGACTAGTGTAGATGGGGCATGTTGGTCGGGGTGGGACTGGTGTAGATGGGCCATGTTGGTTGGGGTGGGACTGTGTAGATGGTGCATGTTGGTCGGGGTGGGACTGGTGTAGATGGGCCATGTTGGTTGGGGTGGGACTAGTGTAGATGGAGCATGTTGGTCGGGGTGGGACTGGTGTAGATGGGGCATGTGGGCGGGGTGGGGACTAGTGTAGATGGGGCATGTTGGTCGGGGTGGGACTAGGGGTCGGGACAGGTGTCGATGGGCCATGTTGGTCGGGGTGGGACTCGTGTAGATGGGGCATGTTGGTCGGGGTGGGACTAGTATAGACAGGGCATGTTGCTCGGGGTGGGACCAGTATAGATGGGGCATGTTGGTCGGGGTGGGGACTAGTGTAGATGGGGCATGTTGGTCGGTGTAGGTAAGTTGGGCCGAAGGGCCTGTTTTCCGTGCTGGGGAGAGAGAGGGGGGGGCGAGAGAGAGAGAGTGAATAGTGAAAGGCTTGGATAGATTGGTTGTGGAAGAGGATGTTTCCACTAGGGGGAGAGTCTAGGACCAGGAGGGCACAGCCTCAGAATTAAAGGAGTTCCTTTAGGAGGAGATGAGGAGGAATTTCTTTAAGCGGTGGTGTGAATCTGTGGGATTCGTTGCCACAGATGGCGGGGGGTGGGAGGCTCAAATCAAGTGGATATATTCAGGAGAGCTAGATAGATTGTTGATTAGTGCGGGTGTCAAGGGGTTATTGAGAGAAGGTGCAGGAGAATGGGGTTAGGAGGGAGCAGATAGATCAGCCCCGAATGAATGGTGGAGTGGACTCGATGGGCCAAATGTCCTATTCTGCTGCTAGAATGTCAAGGAGAAGCTGGTGTGTAGGGAAGGCCACAGGTGGGTTCTCGTCGGTCAATGACGGAGATGAAACAAACGTGCGGGTTTCCGTTTGTCTGGTGTAGGAATGACCCGGGCGCGAAGGCTCCGGTAATCTTTGTGGAACGCTGAAGGAAGGCCATTACTGATCTGTTCGAAAACCTGAGGGAGGGGAGAGAGAGAGGAGAGGGAGGGGAGAGAGGGAGAAGGAAAGAGAGAGAGAAAGAGAGATGTTTACACTGACTTTTTGGCTCCCGACGCACTTTGCAAGATCGTACCCAAGATTAGGGTGACGTTAGACCCGAGATCCAGGGTCACAGGTGTAGGGTTTTCAAATCACTCTCCCTCTCCTCTCTGTTCAAAAGTACTAATATCCAGTACTTTCTAAACTCACAAACATGTCGCGGGACCCTACATTTGGACACCTTAGGCTTGTCGTGGCCCGGAAAAACTCCAGATTCAATTTCTTAGTACAATCGACATAGGTGCAGGGGTAGGCATCGGCCCTTTCGAAGCCCAGCACAGCCATTCCAATGTGATCATTGGCTGATATCCCCAATCAGTATCCCCGGTCCTGCCTTCTCCCATATCCCTGACTCCGCTATTTTTAAGAGCACTATCTAGCTCTTCTTGAAAGCATCAGACAACGGCCTCCACCGCCCTCTGAGGCAGAGAATTCCAGGACTCACCACTCTCCTGTGTGAAAAAAGTGTTTCCTCATTCCTCGTTCTAAATGGCTTACCCCTGATCTTAACCTGTGGCCCCTGGTTCTGGCTCCCCCCACATCGGGAACATGTTTCTGCTTAAACGTGCAAGCCTAAATCATATTATATGTTTCAATAAGATCCCATCTCCTCTTCTAAACAGAGTCGTACAAGCCAGTCGCTCCATTCTCTCAGCATATGACAGTCCCGCCATCGTGAATTAACCTGGTGACCCTAGTGGGGCTAACTCAATAGCAAGAATGTCCTACTCAAAATTAGGGGACGAAATGCACACAATACCCATGACATGGATGCCCTTTACGAATTCTAACAAACCATAGTAGGTGAAATCACAAATTTAAATTTAAATCCGATGCTGGGGGTTGGGTGAGGGGGGGTGGGGGGAGGTGGTGTGGGGGGGAACGAGGGGGCACTTTCATTTTTTTTTCTTTTTTCCCTTATTTCTATATCTTTCTGCACACTCCTTGGTTAAGTTTAGGGGGGACTTAATTTTGAAAATAGAAAATAGGATGCAGGAGGAGGGCCATTCGGCTTCGAGCCAGGCACCGCCATTCAATGTGATCACGGGCTGCGTCCCCAATCAATAACACATGCCTGCCTTCCCCCATATCCTTGGACTCCTATCCCCTTAGTGCTTTTTATTCCAAACTCTCTCTTAAATCCATCCAGTGATTGGCCTCCTCTGCCCTCTGTGGCAGGAATTCCACAAATTCACACCTCTCTGGGTGGAAATAGGTTTTTCCCTCACCCTCAGTCATAAATGACCTCCCCTTCTTTTCTAAGACTGTGGCCTGGTTCTCGACTCACCCCAATTGGGAACATTTTTTCCTGCATCTACGTAGTCCAGTCCTTTTATAATATTTTTAAAGGACGGAAAATGCAGGATGTGGAGAATCGAGGTACACAAAAGGCTGAAGAAGGGTCTACGACCGAAACGTTGCCTATTCTCCTTCGCTCCTTAGATGCTGCTGCACCCGCTGAGTTTCTCCACTTTTGTGTACCCTTTTTACTTTTAAATGTTTCTATAAGATTCCCTCATTCCTTCTCAAACTCCATAGTGTATGTTATACTAGTTGATATTATAGTGTCTGTTATACTGTTTGATACTGTTTGGGTGTGTTTATTGTACTACACAGTTATGATAGTGTTTCGTATCGTGTGTATATTTTAGTTTTAGTGCTAGACGTTATGTATTAGTGCATTAGTATAGTGTTATATATAGTATGTTATTAGTGTATTATATTGTGTGACGTGGATTACAGATTATAATATATGTTTGATGTGTGTATTTTATTGTTTTCTAGTATGTTAAATGCCAAGATAGTGTATAATAATGTGTTATTGGGTATTGTAATGTTAGTCGCTGGATTTGTGCTGGGGTATTATAATGTATTTAGTTGCCTATATTATGTGTGATGTGTGTGTTGTGAGTGTTTATTGTAAAATCCTTGGGTGTAGTGTGATTGTATTATAGTGTATTTAGTTGTTATATTACATAGTTAATGTGTGTTATCATAGTGTGTATGTATTGTAGAGTGCACTAGTGTATTAGAGCATTAAAGGGTGTTTGTTACAATATGGTGTTAAAAGTGTGTTATTTTATATTGATTGTGTTAGTGCGTTATGGTATGTTATAGTGAGCTATAGTGTGTTATGTGTTTTAGAGTTGTGTTATGCAATGTTAAAAATGTGTTTATATACGTTGTTAACGTGTGTATTTGTGTATAGCCCAGTAGCACTAAAACTATAAAACTCAATGTAACACAATATAACAGTATAGGCATAACTATTTGTCTTGTTATTAAAGAGTTTTATTCTATAGTGATATGGTGTCTAACAGAGTAATAATTCATTTTGTGTCGTATTTGTCGTGTGTGTAATACGTGTTATATAGTGGTTAATAGTGTATTTTGTGTTATTATAGTGTTATTATATGTTTCTAATATTATGTTTAATACTAGTTATGGTTTATTATGTTCTAATACTAGTTTTAATGTAGTATTATAAGAGTAGGTTTTAATGTTAAAGTGTGTTTTTATGTATGTGACCATATTAGTGAGTTATATTGATTTCTTAAACACCTCAACACTTAAATACCTCTAAACCCACTTAAAACCCCTCTAAACCCATCCAAATCCATCTAACACTATAACCCACTCTAAACCCCTCTAAACCATTCTAACCTCTCCAAACATTTGTAAATCCCTCCATACACCTGTAAATAACCCTCTAAAACATTCTAATCCCCTGCAAACCCCTTTAAACACTGAAATCCTCTAGCACACTGCAAACACCCGGAAACACCTGTAAACCCCGTCAAATACACTCTAACCCAAGGTAAATCCATCTCATAATCCCCTCCAAACACCTCTACCCCTCTCAACCCCTCCTACACTCCTCCCCTGTAAACACCCCTCTAAACCATCAACCTCTCTATACACCGGAAAGCACGTAAAACCCCTCTAAACCCCTCCAAACTCCTCCAGAACCCTCCAAACGCCTCTAACCCCATCCAAACCCTTCACACTAAACTCCCTCCAAAAAACCCCTCTAAACCCATGGAAAGACCTCTAAACCCCTAAAGCCATCGAACCCCTATCGCCCCCTGTAAACCCATGTAAACCCCTGTCAACCACTCTAAACGCCGCCCCAAACACCCCTATAAACCCCTGAGCAACTGTAAAAAATTATAAACCCCATGTGACCCGCCCCAAACACTTCTATGCCCCTTTAATAAAGCCCACTAAAACACCCTAAAACCCTCGAAATCTGTACATCCTTCTAACCCCCTGTAAACCCCGTAAACCTCTTTAAATATCTCTAAATTTGTAAACAAATCTAAACCACTCTAAACCCCTGTATAACGTCTGTACACCTCTAAAACCTTGTACACCCCCTGTAAACCCTTTTAAAACCACTTCAAACATCTCTGAAAGCTGCAAACACCTCTAAACTAAACCCCTCTAAACCGTCTCTACAAACCCCTGCAAACCCCCCCCTAAACCCCTATAACCCTATTGTAAACACCCCCCCTCTAAACTCCTCTAAAACCCTGTAAAGCCCTCTAAACACCTGCAAACAACCTCCAAACCCTCTCTATACCCCTCTTAAAAAAAACCCACGTGAGCCACTAAACGCCTCTCCGCATACACCCGCGAAATCCACTAAACCCCTCTAAACCCATGTAAACCGTTCTAAACCCCTCTAAAACCCATGTGGGACCACTCTAAAACCCCTTTAAACTCCTCTAAACCCCCCTAAACCCCGACTAACCCCCATTGTCAAGCACGTTAAACCCACTCTAAATCCCTCCAAACTCATCGCAAACAATACCAACCCACAAACCCCTCTAAACCCAAGTAAACCCTCTAAAACCCTCAAAAAAACCCATGTGGACCACTTAAAACCCCTTTTAAACTCCTCTACAAAACCCCCTATTACCTCCCTAACCCCCCATGTAAGCATTTAAACCCCTCTAAATCCCTCCAAACGTAAAGTAAATCCCCCTGTAAAGCCCTCTATTCCACACTAAACACATGTAAAACCAATAACCATCTCTAAACCCCAGCAAACCGCTCTAAACCACTCCAAACCTCTCCAAACACCATGTAAAACACCCGGAAACAAACCTGTAAACCCCTCAAAACCTCTGTAAATACCTCTGACCCCATGTAAATCGCTCTACACCCCTCCAACCTCATGCAAACCCCTCTAATCCCCACTAAACCATATAAAGCCCTCGATACCCCATGTAAACACCTGGAAACCCATGTAATGAACCCCTGTAAACAAACTCTAAACCCCTCCAAACCCCTGTAAAACCTCTCTAAACCAACTAAACACCTGTAATTCCTCGAAAACCCTGTAAACCTCTCTAAACCAACTACAACCCATTCTAAACCACTCTACACCTCTCTAAACACCTGCAAAACACCTGTAAACCCCATGGAAAAACCTCTTAAAAACACCTCTAAACACCTGTAAATCACTCTAACCCCTCTAAATAGCTGTAAACCCCTCTAAAAAACCCCTCCTAAACATCTGCAATCCCCCTAAACCACTGTACACATCTAAACCCCTCTGAACCCCAGAGACCCATCTAAACCACGCTGAACCTCTCAAAACATCTGCAAACACCTCTAAACCCCCCTCATAAACCCTGTAAATCCCTCTAACACCTCTGTAAATCCCTCTAAACCCCCAGTAAACCCATCTAATCACCTCTAATCCCTGCAAACCCCTTTAAACACATGTAGATCCCTCTGAACACCCGGAAACACACATGTAAACCCGTCAATACTTCTAAATCCCCTGTAAATCCCATCTAAATCCCTCCACACTCGAAACCCCTATTATCAGCCCTGTAAACCCCATTCAAATCCCTCTAAACCCATATAACCCCTCCTAAACACTTCTATATCCCTGTAAAGCCCCCTAACACCCCACTAAACGCATGTAAATACTTCTAACCCCCTGTAAACCCATGCAACCTCTCTAAACGCCACCTATAAACAACGCTCAAACCACCTAAACCACCTCTAAACACCTCCACCCCCCTCCAAACCCCTACCATTTACCCCTCATGGTAAATGGAAGGAATTGAGGAATGCTCGTGGAATAACAGAGGGATCTAGGATAACTGTGCAGAGTTCCCTGAAGGTGGAATCGCATGTAGATAGGGTGGTAAAGAAAGTCTTTGGTGTGCTGGCCTTTATAAATCAGAGCATTGAATATAGGAGTAAGGGAATTAATGTTAAAAAATTGTACAAGGCATTGGTAAGACAATTCTGGAGTATGGTGTACATTTTGGTCGCCTAGTTATAGGAAGGATGTCAACAAAAATAGAGAGAGTACAGAGGAGATTTACTAGAATGTTGCCAGGGTTCCAGCAACTATGTTTACAGAGAAAGGTTGAACAAGTTAGGTTTTATTCTTTGGAGCGCAGAAGGTTAAGGGGGGACTTGATTGAGTGTCTTTAAAATGATGAAAGGGATAGACAGAGTTTACGTGGATACGTTTTTTCTCTCCCATTGAGGGGTAGGGAAGAATACAAACAAGAGGCATGACATGAGAATTAAAGGGACAGAAGTATCGGGGTAACGTGAGGGGGAACTTCTTTACTCAGAGGTGTGGTGGTGTGTGGAATCGAGCTTCCAGGACAGAAGTGGAGGCAGGATCGGATTTTAGACATTTAAAAGTACAAGTGGATTCGTATATGACGTGAAGGGAATGGAGGTATGGTCTGAGTGCAGGTAGATGGACAAGTGAAAACAAATGGTCGGCACGCAACTGAAGGGTCGTGAAGGGGGCCTGTTTCCGTCTGTAATTGTTATATGGGCACATAAAACCCCTGTAAACCCCTCAAAACCCCTCAAACATCTCTAATCGCTGCAAATCCATCTATAACACCCAAACCTCTTCCAACATCCTGTAAACACCCGTAAACACCTGTAACCCCCCCTAAACCTACTGTATAAACCTCTAACCCCGATGTACATCCCTCTAAACCCCCCACCAAACCCATGCAAACCCCTTTGAACCCATATACACCGCTACAAACCACCCTCCAAACCACCCTGACCCGCATCCAACCCCTCCAAACTACCTCGAAACCCTTCAAACCCTTCTGAATCCTCTCTAAAACCATCTATAAACCTCTGTATAACGACTACATCCACCTTAACCACTCTAACCACCACCTCCAACCCTCCCAAACCGCTCGCACTGCTCCAGACCTCTTCAAAAATCCCCTTCCAACCCCCTCGAAACCTCTCTAAACATCTCACTAATCCCAAGCAGCACCCTCTATTTACAACGCAAAACCTCTGCTAAACATCTGTAAGCACCCGGAAACACCTGTAAAATCCATCAAAACCTCTAAACACATAGTAAATTCTTCAAAAACCACTCAAAACCCATTAAAACCCCAAACAAAGCCCTCGATACCCCATGTAAACCCCTGTACACCCTGTAAACCTCTCTAAACATACTAATCGTCTATAAACAACTCACACCCCTGTAAATTCGTCTGTAAAACGCTCTAAACCGTGTAAACCCCATCCAAAACCGCAAACAACCTACCATCTAACCCCTCTCAACAACTAACACCACACTAACCTGCAAAACCACTAAACCACTCTAACCCCTGCAAAACACCTCTAACCCATCTAAAACCCCTCTAAACCCTTGTAAATCCCTGTAAAACCCGCTAAAGCCCTATAACCCCATGAAATCCCTCTAAACAACCTCTAAACCCATGTGGACCACTCTAAACGCCTCTAAACTCACTATAAAGCCCTCCAACCCACAAACCTCCATACCCACAAACCCACAAACCTCTAAACACCTCTAATCCCCTTGCAAATCTCTGTACACCATCTAAACCCATCGAAACCCCTCTAAACCACTCATTAAACACTCTATAAACACCTGCAAAACCTCTAAACCGCCTATTATCCCCGTCTAAACCCCTCTACTCTCTGCAAATCCCACTATACCCCTGTAAATCCGCTCTAAACACCACTCTAAACATCTTTTAATTCCCCTGCAAATACCTAAACGCCCCAGGCAACACCCCTCTGAACACCTCTAACCCTCTAAACCACTCTAAACCACTAAACCACTCTAAAACACACTTCTAAACCACTCTCCACACCTGCAAACATCTGTAAAACCCCTCTAAATCCATCTACTCATCTAAAAACCCTCTAACCCCCACAAAACCCCTATAAATTCTCTCCACCTTTCATCTCTATTCTAGCTACACCTCCTATCTTTACTCCAGTGTCATCTCTAGCCTCCATCTCTCGTCTCGCTCCAGCTCCCGTCTCCAGCTCATCACCAACTCACCCCCATCTCATCGCAAGCTCCATCTCCAGCTCCATCTCCATCCTCCCCTGCTCATCGTCAGCTCGAGTCCAACTCCAGCTCCCGCACCTCCAGGACTATCTCGAGTCCAGCTCCATCATTATCTCTAGCTCCACTATATTTTTTCTGTAGCTCCAATTCTTCTCTCACTAGCTCCAGCTCCAGCTCTCTCTCCACCTCAACCTCCTGTTCCCTCTCCATTGCATCTTCAGCCATCTCTAGCTCCATGGTCCTTCCCATTAATTCGAGAATTTTTTGTAATTTTTCCTGTAGTCACTTCCCCTTCAACTCCATCTTCCGTACCTCCATACCTCCTCTGCACCCTCTTCAATGCCTCCAACATCCTTCCTGTAATGGGGAGGAGCCCTTCCCAAATGTAGTTTACACGAAAGTCCCAAAGGGCAGCATGAAAACTTTCTGACTCTTCCAATCAATGCCACTAGCAATAACGGGCAAGCACATCATACGCCTTCTTTACCACCCTATCCTATTGTGCTGTCAACATCAGCGAGCTAATGAACTTGAACTCCAGATCTTTCTGCAATGGTGTTTAAGGTTCATGTAATTTACTCGCCACATTCCTCCTTTCATTCAACCTCCCAAAGGTTGGTGGTGGGTGTGTGGGTGATTCTCATGTATCTCAGCCAAAGGTAGAATGTATTGATCCTTCCTCATTGAATGAAGCTCACAGGCTGGGAGAACCAAAAGGCAGGACACACAGGAATTGTCAGCATTATGTTCCATCGCCATTGCTCTGACAATTTGACCAACTATTCACCATCATCCTGTACCCTGGATAACCCTCCTCACTGTCAGCAGCACCACCAGTGTGTGGTGGGCCATCATAGAAACATAAGAAAATAGGTGCAGGAGGAGGCCATTCGGCCCTTAGAGCCAGCACCGCCGTTCATTGTGATCATGGCTGATTGTCCGCTATCAATAACCCGTGCCTGCGTTCTCCCCATATCCCTTGATTCCACTAGCCCCTAGAGCTCTATCTAACTCTCTCTTAAATCCATTCAGTGATTTGGCCTCCACTGCCCTCTGTGGCAGGGAATTCCATAAATTCACAACTCTCTGGGTAAAAAAGTTTAATTCTAAGACTGTGGCCCCTGGTTCTGGACTCGCCCAACTCACAACTCTCTGGATGAAAACGTTTATTCTCACCTCAGTCTTAAATTACTTCCCCTTTATTCTAAGACTGTGGCCCCTGCTTCTGGACTCGCCCAACATTGGGAACATTTTTCCTGCATCTAGGTTGTCCAGTCCTTTTATAATGTTTATGTCTCTATAAGATCCTCCTCATCCTTCTAAACTCCAGTGAATACAAGCCGTATTCTGCAGTCCGATTTCCCTGCGGTCTCCTTTCTTTCTCGCAAGTTAACATGAGAACGTGCGTGGATTTACTTTGTATTTTTATTGTTTTACTTTTAATAACATTAGTAAATTAAAGTTGCATTGCAGCTGAACAAACAAATAGAAATATATTCTTCTTGAACAAAACTGTACCGTCAGATGCATCCAGAAATATTGAGACATTACAGGAATAGGTCATGGAATTAAACTCATGATTCAATCACGTAATTTCTCAATCACGTCATTGAGAAATAATCAACTGCGTAATTGACAGAATTAAAGAGGATATGTCATCGACAATTATTAGCTTGGATTCCTGTCAAACCACCACCACCCCACACTGCCCAACAGTCCACCCCACACCATCCCACACTGCCCAACAGTCCACCCCACACCCACACCACCCCACACTGCCCAACAGTCCACCCCACACTGCCCAACAGCCCACCCCACACTGCCCAACAGCCCATCCCCTCCTGTGACATTGAAACAGGAGATGTGGAGTCAGCAAGGATTTGTAAGGGTTAAAATACCCTAATGGGACGAATCTACAGGCCCCCAAACAGGACATAGGGCGTAAGTTGAATCAGGAGCTAAAATTGGCATATAGCAAAAGTAATGCTGTGGTTAGTATGGGAGATTTCAACATGCAGGTAAACTGCGAATTGTTGGTTCTGGACCCCAAGAAAGGAACTTTGAAGAGTGCCTTCGTGATGGATTCTTAGAACAGCTTGTATTGGAGCCTACCAGGGAAAAGGCAATTCTGGATTTAGTGTTATGTAATGAACTGGATTTGATAAAGGACCTCGAGGTTAATGAGCCATTAGGAGGCATGGTCAGGTTTAATCTACAATTTGAGAGGGAGAAGAGTAGATCGGAGGTGTCTGTGTTGCAGTTGAATAAAGGGGACTATGGGGCCATGAGTGAGGAGCAGGCCAAAGTTGACTGAAAGATACACTAGCAGGGATGACAGTGGAACAAAAATGGCAGGTTTTCTAGGAATAATACAGAAGGTGCAGGATCAGTTCATTCCTAGAAGTAAGATTCCAAGGGGAGAAAGGGGCGAGAAAGAGGTGGGAAGGGGAGGAGACAGCAAGAGTTAACAGAATTTAGAAAATTCAATGTTCAAGCCCAGAGGATGCAGACTCCCCAAGCGGAATATGAGGTGCTGTTCCTCCAACTTGCGGTGTTGCTCACTCTGGCCGTGGAGGAGGCCCAGGACCGAGAGGTCGGATACGGAATGGGAGGGGGAGTTGAAGTGCTGAGCCACCGGGAGGTCGGGTTGGTTATTGCGGACCGAGCAGAGGTGTTCGGCGAAACGATCGCCAAGCCTCACACATATAGATCATCTGGCATCTGGAGCAGCGGATGCAGTAGATGAGGTTGGAGGAGGTGCTGGATTATGTGTCAGTTGCTCTACACTTTCCATGTTTCTTTTTAATGCCGTTATAGTCCCGGCTTCCACTGCATCCACTGGCAGCATGTTCCATGGGCCCACCATCCTCTGAATAAAAAAATGCTCGCAGGTTCCTATTAATATTTCCCCTCTTCCCTTAAACCTATGTCCTCTGGTTCATGATTCCCCAACACTTGGGAAAAGACCATTCACGTTTACCCTACTTATTGCCATCACGATTTTATACACCTCTATAACATCATTTACAAGGAGATATGATTCATTTTATCTTACTGCATTCGGCATAGACATTGTGGGCTGAAGGGATGTTTCTGTGATGTGCGATTCTATGTCCTCCTGTAGTCACTTCCCCTTCAACTCATCTTTATACTCCCAATTTGTCAATCCCTCCCCCCCCCCCCCCCACTATTTAGTTTAAACCCACACGTGTAGCCCTAGCAAACCTGCCTGCCAGAATGCCTGCCAGTTAAGGTGTAACCCGTCCCTTTTGTACAGGTCACCCCTACCACAGAAGAGATCCCAGTGGTCTATAAATAAGGAAAGTCTCCTGGGCTCAACTGGTTATGGGAAATGAGTTTGGTTCTTGATGGTTAGTGGGGAAAGGTATTTGAGGTAGTGAGGAAGGTGCCCTGTGCATGGACAGGGAGCAGTGGAGGGGAGGGGTTATCGTGAGTGGGACAGGAGGGGCTGGTTACAGAGGGTGGGAGAGGAGCAGCAGAGTCCGTGGTGAGGATCTGGTTCTCTCACAGATCAACCCACCGAGAGATACTCCAGACCACAAGCCTCACACACACCTTTAATGTCACACACTCTCTCCATTTCACTCCACCCATTTCTCACTCCCCATTTCACACACCCTCCATACTCCTCCCCATCACACTCCCCATCTCAAACACCCTCCATACTCCTCCCCATCTCACACTTCCCTTCTCACATTCCCTCCATACTCCTCCCCATCTCACACTCCCCATCTCACACACCCTCCATCACTCACTGCCTATCTGACACATATCCTCTCTGGGCTCTCCACCTCACACATCCTCCATCTCAGTATCTCCATCACTCACACTCGCTCTCTATCTCACACTCTCCATCTCACAACCTTTCACACTCCAACTCATCCTCACTCCATCTAACACAATCTCCATCTCATTGACTCTTATTTAAGAATAAGGGGTAGGTCTGAAGAATAAAGGGTAGGCCACTTAAAACGGGTGAGGAAAAACATTTTTGCCCAGAAAGTTGTGAATCGGTGGAATTCTGCCTCAGAGGGTGGTGGAGGCCGGTTCTCCGGATACTTTAAAGAGAGAGTTAGATAGAGCTCTTAATGATAGCGGAGTCAGGGGATAATGGGAGGCTGGAACGGGGTACTCATTGGGGATGATCAGCCATGATCACATGGAATAGCGATGCTGCCTCGAAGGGCTAAATGCCTACTCATGCACCTATTGTCTATAGTTTCCACCTCACACTCACACCATCACTCCATCTCACACACACCCTCTATCACACACACCCTTCATCACGCACACACACCCCCTCCATCTCACACACATACACACACACACCCTTCATCACACACAAACACCCTTCATCACACACACACACACACACACACACCCTTCATCACACACACACACACACACACAAACACCCTTCATCACACACACACACACACACCCTTTCATCACACACACACACACACACAAACACCCTTCATCACACACACACACACACACACACACCCCTTTCATCACACACACACACCCTTCATCACACACACACACACACACACACACCCTTCATCACACACACAAACACCCTTCATCACACACACACACAAACACACACAAACACACACACACACACCCTCCATCACACACACACACACAAACACCCTCCATCACACACACACACAAACACACACACCCTCCGTCACACACACACACACACACACACCCTCCATCACACACCCTCCATCACACACACACACACACACCCTCCATCACACACACACACACACACACGCACATACCCTCGATCACACACACACCCTCCATCACACACACACACACACACACACACACACACACACCCCTCTATCACACACATCCTTCTTCACACACACCCTCCATCACACACACACACACACACCCTCCATCACACACCCTCCATCTCTCACTCTCCACACCCTCTCCCCGCCGTGCTTCACCTCTCCCTGCCTTCCCTCCCTTCTCCCACTTTTCACGTCCTTCCCCCGTCTCCCACAGTGGTGGGTTTATGGGTCCAGCTGCCAGTGGAAATGACTGAGGTGGATACAATAGCAACTAACAGATGTTTGGACAGCTGCATGGATAGGAAATATTTAGAGGGGCTAATTATGGTCAAATTGGGTGAGCTTGGATGGGCATTCTGGCCAGAGTGGACGGGTTGGGCCTGTTTGTCTTCTGTGTTGCTTTACAACTCTTTGTCCACACAGACCCAGACACACACACTAACTACATACACACTAACCACCTTCCCGCTATCTACCTACACACTAACCACAAACACACAAAACACACACACACACACACGCACACACACGCACACACGTGCACACACACGTGCACACACACACACAGACACACGTGCACACACACGCACACACACACACACACGCACACACACACACACACACACACACACACACACACACACACACACACACACACACACACACACACACACACACACACACACACATACGTACGCACACGCACACACATAGATGACAGGAAATGTAATTCTACCACTGATCATCCTCCATCTATGCCCCCTCTTCCCTCAGTCTCTATCATCTATCACATCTCCCATCTCACCCGCTCCTTCTCTTCCACACTTCTTCTCACAGGCTGCTTTCCCAATGCCCTGCATTCTCTCACTCTCTCCTCCATCACAAACTCCAGACATTCTCCTCCTCCCCATTGCACTGCTTGTCTGGGTCTCCTGACTCCCCCCTCTCACCTACCAGCTCCTCACTCTCTTCCCTCCCTAACTCTCTCTACAATCCGCCCGGTTGCATCGTGGCTTGGTTCAGCAACTTGAGTGCCCTGGAAGAGGAAAAGACTACAAAAAGTAGCAAACACTGCCCAGTCCATCATCGGCTCTGACCTTCCTTCCATCGAGGGGATCTACCACAGTCGCTGCCTCAAAAAGGCTGGCATCAAGGACCCACACCACCCTGGCCACACACTCATCTCCCTGCTACCTTCGGGTAGAAGGTACAGGAGCCTGAGAACTGCAACGACCCGGTTCAGGAATAGCTACTTCCCCACAGCCATCAGGCAAACCTGGCTCGGACAAAACTCTGAACATTAATACCCCTCCATTTGTTATTTGCACTTTATTAATTTATTCATTAATGTGTGTATTTAAGTATATAATTGTAGTCAATGCCTACTATGTTCTGTTGTGCTTTGCAAAGAAAGAATTTCATTGTCCTGTCAGGGACACATGACAATAAACTCTTTTGACTATTTTGACTTTTGAATTGAGGGATATGGAATATGTGGAATGGTGCTGGTCTCAGTCAGTGGAGAGTGTTGTGGGATCATCCCCAGCGCGGTGACACACAGCGCGGTGAAACACTGACGTGGAGCTGTGCCGTGAGGAAGGAGAGATCATCTGCTGAGCTTCGAACGACGGACAGGTGTGGAGGAAAGCAGAGTCCGGAGCGGCAGTGAAGTGGCAGCCGGAGTAACAGCTCAGACTGCAGGGGGTTTAAAGGCCGGAATACTCAGACCATCTGCAACACGTTTTAGTACTTGAATATTATTTACTGTAAAGCCGATGATTTATATTGCTTTTGTTGAATTGTGCGATCAATAAACCTGCAACCGCTTGGCAGCAAGGTTCTGAGAGCGTGATCTTCCTTTATCATCTGAATAAAAACATGGGTGTTTCGGTGCCAGAGGAGGGAGGTGAGGTGGCTACAATAACAACGTACACAGATAGAACAGTACAGCACAGGAACAACAAGGGAATACATAGGGTGAACGCAGAAAATCTACCCGGATAAGGTCATCAGGAACCAGGGACAGAGGTTGACAGTGAGACGGGAAAGATCCAGCGGGAGAACGTATTCACACAGAACAGACAAGGCCACAGTCTGAGAGTTGCGGCCTCTGGGGCAGTGAAGAAGGCAGGCAGGATACTCGCCTTCATGGGCCGCGGCACAGAATGCAACTAATTCCACATTGTGGTACAACTTTAGAAAGCTTGGTGAGACCTCAGCTGAAGCACTGTGAGCAGGTCTGGTCACCACACGACAGCGGGTGCACAGCAGATTCACCAGGATGGTACAGATTCCGTGAGTTTCAGAAACAGTGAGAGACAAAGACTGCGATATGTTTCCCCTGTGGGGCAGAGAAAACTGATGGGTAACAATAGACAATAGACAATAGGTGCAGGAGTAGGCCATTTGGCCCTGCAAACCAGCACCGCCATTCAATGTGATCATGGCTGATCATCCCCAATCAGTACCCCGTTCCTGCCTTCTTCCCATATCCCCTGACTCCGCTATTTTTAAGAGCCCTATCTAGCTCTCCCTGAAAGCATCCAGAGAACCTCCACCGCCCTCTGAGGCAGAGAATTCCACAGACTCACCACTCTCTTTGAGAAAAAGTGTTTCCTCGTCTCCGTTCTCCGTTGCTCCTTATTCTTAAACTGTGGCCCCTGGTTCCGGACTCCCCCAACATCGGGAACTTGTTTCTTGCCTCAAGCGTGTCCAAACCCTTAATAATCTTATATGTTTCAATGAGATTCCCCCTCATCCTTCTAAACTCTAGAGTGTACAAGCCCAACTGCTCCATTCTCTCAGCATATGACAGTCCCGCCATCCCGGGAATTAACCTGGTAACCTATGCTGCACTCCCTCAATAGCAAGAATGTCCTTCCTCAAATTAGGGAACCAAAACTGCACACAATACAGGTGTGCTCGAAACAGACAGAGGAATTCAATATTACGAGGACAGATAGCTGTAAACTTCATAAATGTCGCGCTGGCTTAAATAAGAGGACAGGACCGTTTGAAAGGATGCGATTGCAGGTTTGGAAGACATGTTTATTGTCGAGAGTTCAAGTTCAAGTTACATTTATTGTCACGTGCACCAATTGGTGCAGTGAGATTTGAGTTACCATACAGCCATATGATTTTACTGGTAAATTCTCCTTTAATCTTACTAATAAAAGAGCACAATACAAGATAAAATTTAACACAAACATCCACCACACAGCGGAATCAACGTTTCCCACTGTGAGGGAAGGCAATAAAGTTCAGTCATCTTGCTCTTTTTTCACGCGTGGTCAGGGCCGTTGAACCCTCCGCAGTCGCCGCTACGGGCCGCCCGATGTACGTGCCCTTTTCCAGCCCCCTGTACTGTAGTTCCACCACACAAACGTTCATTCTCCAGTGTCCTGTACTGTAGTTCCACCACACAAACGTTCATTCTCCAGTGCCCTGTACTGTAGTTCCACCACACAAACGTTCATTCTCCAGTGCCCTGTACTGTAGTTCCACCACACAAACGTTCATTCTCCAGTGCCCTGTACTGTAGCTCCACCACACAAACGTTCGTTTTCCAGTGTCCTGTACTGTAGTTCCAACACACAAACGTTCATTTTCCTGTGTCCCATGTGCTGTAGTTCCACCACACAAACATTAGTTTTCCAGTGCCCCCTGTACTGTAGTTCCACCACACAAACGTTCATTCTCCAGTGCCCCCTGTACTGTAGTTCCACCACACAAACGTTCATTCTCCAGTGTCCTGTACTGTAGTTCCACCACACAAACGTTCATTCTCCAGTGTCCTGTACTGTAGTTCCACCACACAAACGTTCATTCTCCAGTGCCCCCTGTACTGTAGTTCCACCACACAACTGTGTGTCCAAATGCTGCCATGTTACAGGACGTTGAGGTGGAGCATAAAACGTGTCAAGGAGCTGTTGGGCAATACAGCCTGTTTCTGTGGAGAGACATAAATAATTCACCTTCTCTTCTGTGGCCATTGCAGGTGAATTAGAAACACATGCACTGGTCCATTCTGCCCCTGTTCAATTATCCTGCTTGTAGCACTATGCTGGCAAAGTGAGAATGAGGAACAGGGAACTGCAGATGCTGGAATCTTGAGCTAAACACAAAGCGCTGGAGTAACTCAATGGGTCAGACCTATGGAAGGAATTGAAAGCGATGGGTTGCGACCCTTTTAATGTGTAGAATGTAGAACAAGGTATTTTATATTTCAGGAACGCAGGTAACATTGGTGAAAGAAAGGATGCAAACTGAGCAGAAATTCCACACAGAGTATCAAGGGAGCAGGTGGTAAATTGGGGTGGGGAATGTGGGGGAACAAGCAAGGGTGAGAGGTGGTGAGTGACACTGACAGAGTATCTGGGGAAGCTTGAGGGAATAACTGTGATGATCCCTGTTTCACAGTTTGCACCATCTCATTCCACTAGCTCCTCTCTGCTGAGGTCAGTCTCCATGTTCTCATGTTGATTTCAATCCCCTCTCTCCCCCATCTTTGCAGTACTCTCAATAGTTTTTAAACCTCCAATGGGCAGATATTCGGTTCTTTAGATAAACCTGTAATTAAAGATAACAACAATGCCAGTGGTGCCTTCGACTTATAAGGCCTGTTGTATTTTCTGCCCATTATATTTATGGAGTTCAGACAACAATGTTCAAAGCTGACCCATTTTTAGTGAACAAGGAATGATTCTGTGGATGTTGCTTTTCCAGTCCTCTCTGTTCACTGTAGTCCCACCACACAACTGAGTGCACAGTGCTGTATGTTGCCAGATGTTAGTGTGCAGTATCAAACATGTCACAGTTGTCGGGCTGAATGGCCTGTTCCTGTGCAGTAACTTCCATACAATTCACCCTTGTTTTTGCAGCCATTACATTACTGATGGGTTAACCCTGCCCTGCTCTATCATCCCTCTTTTTAACAGGAAATGGACTGAGAACAAAGGACTTTTCACATGTAACCTTTGATGAAAGGGTTACATAGAAACATAGAAATTAGGAGTAGGCCATTCAGCCCTTCGAGCCTGCACCGCCATTCAATATGATCATGGCTGATCATCCAACTCAGTATCCCGTACCTGCCTTCTCTCCATACCCTCTGATCCCCTTAGCCACAAGGGCCACATCCAACTCACTCTTAAATATAGCCAATGAACTGGCCTCAACTACCCTCTGTGGCAGAGAGTTCCAGAGACTCACCACTCTCTGTGTGAAAAAAGTCTTTCTCATCTCGGTCTTAAAGGATTTCCCCCTTATCCTTAAGCTGTGACCCCTTGTCCTGGACTTCCCCAACATCGGGAACAATCTTCCTGCATCTAGCCTGTCCAACCCCTTAAGAATTTTGTAAGTTTCTATAAGATCCCCTCTCAATCTCCTAAATTCCAGAGAGTATAAACCGAGTCTATCCAGTCTTTCTTCATAAGACAGTCCTGACATCCCAGGAAATCAGTCTGGTGAACCTTCTCTGCACTCCCTCTATGGCAATAATGTCCTTCCTCAGATTTGGAGACCAAAACTGTACGCAATACTCCAGGTGTGGTCTCACCAAGACCCTGTACAACTGAAGTAGAACCGCTCCCTGCTCCTGTACTCAAATCCTTTTGCTATGAAAGCTAACATACCATTCGCTTTTTTCACTGCCTGCTGCACCTGCGTACCTACTTTCAATGACTGGTGTACCATGACACCCAGGTCTCGCTGCATCTCCCCTTTTCCTAATCGGCCACCATTTAAATAATAGTCTGCTTTCCTGTTTTTGCCACCAAAGTGCATAACCTCACATTTATCCACATTATACTGCATCTGCCAAACATTTGCCCACTCACCCAGCCTATCCAAGTCACCTTGCAGTCTCCTAGCATCCTCCTCACAGCGAACACTGCCCCCCAGCTTAGTGTCATCAAATCGAGTGAGAAGGAAACAAGATAATTTGTGGAGTGTCGTGGGGGGGTGGGGGGGGGGGGGGGGGGGGGGGGGGGGGGGGGGGAGGATGTGGGCTGGTGGTGAGGAGGGAACAGACAGATAATGGTAACGTTTTCAGGACAGTTTGAGCAGAAGTGCACCAAGTTCAAATCAGCCATCATTACATTTCTAACAGAAGCGCTGCATATTAATTCACTACCATTTGTGCAATCCTGTTTATAACAGGAAATAAACGGACTGAAAATCAAGTACTTTTCATATCAGGCAAGATAACATTTTGTGAAAGGGCACAGATGCAAATTAAGCCACAGATGGAAACAAGAAACAATGGGAGTTAGTGGAGTGGGGAGAGAGGGGGGCAAAGAGAGTTGTCTGGACATTGCGGTTCTTATGGAAACACTCCACTGGTCAAATCTCCCCTGTTCTGTTATCATGTTTATAATGGCAGCTCAATGAGAACAAGGCATCAGTCAGTTAGTCAGTCAATGTTATTTGTATAGCACATTTAAACATAAATCATGTTGACCAAAGTGCTTTACATCAGTGCAGATACTAATGCGCTACATACAATGGTACACAGACCTAACAATACATGCACACACTGTTTACAGCATGAAAGCAAAGAATGAAAGAATGGGTCGACTGGGCTTGCATTCACTGGAATTTAGAAGGATGAGAGGCTAATAGAAGCATATCAAAATTCTTAACGGTTTGTAACAGGCAAGATGCAGGAAAAATGTTCCCGATGTTGGGGAGTCCAGAACCAGGGATCACAGTTTAAGAATAAGGGGTAGACTAGTGAGGACTGAGATGTGGAAAAAACGTTTTCCTCCAGAGAATGTGTGTGAATCTGTGAATCTTGTGAATCTGTGGAATTATTTGCCACCGTAAGGCAGTGGAGGCCAATTCACTGGATGTTTTCAAGAGAGAGTTAGATTTAGCTCTTGGGGTTAAAGGAATAAACAGAGTGTCAGAAGCCACGCCCCTAATGGGCGGTGACAGGTTAATACCCTCCCCTGATGGGTGGTGACACGTGAAGCTCCGCCCCCGGTGGGTGGTGACAGGTGAAGCCCTCCCCTATGGTCACTGACATTGAAGTGAAGCCCCGCCCCTGACATGTCAGCACCCATCCAAGGGCGGGGCTTGTGTTTCCATTCATGTTCATAAGATAGGAGCAGAATTAGGCCATTCGGCCCCTTAAGGCTACTCCACCATTCAGTCATGGCTGATCTATCTCTCCCTCCTAACCCATCCTCCTGCCTTGTCCCCGTAACTCCAGACCCAGCACCCCAGGGTGTCCGCACCAGGAGCTGGTCTCAGGAAGCAGCTGCTGCTGTGGGGAGTGGTGGGTGGGGAGGGTGAGGGCAGCAGATCACCACTATGACTGATACAGGATCAGCGCAGAGTATGGGTTGTGATCACTGTGTTACACTGGCTCCAGATTCACATTCCCAACCGCACTGTGGGACCGGGTACATTTTACAATGTTTATAAACCTCATTCCAGGTCCTCATCCCGGTGTGGGAGACGGGGAGGTGACCAGAACAGTCTGTTTCAGCTGGAAGGGAAACAACTGTAACAGACAGCATGAGATCAAGGTGATACAGTGCGGAGGTTTCTTTGTGTATCGGCTGGAGCCCACACTCTGCTGTGACAAGGTGTATTGTACAGATACGCCGCTGTTCACAGCAACTCATCTGGGAGGTTGTTGGGAAAACTGGAGAGTGATATGTCAGCAATTTCCCAATCCCCGGTCCGTGTCTGTGATCATCTCAGGTCCCAGTCCCACACCGACTGTCTGAGATAAACCACCGGGGTCTGACCCCCACCCCGTCACTGAGCCCACCTCACGTGTAGGATGTCCCCTGTCCCAGCTCCCCGACCCACTCATTGCCTCCATCCTCTGCGGACTAACTGTTCCCATCATTTCCCACTGATCCAGGACCCAGCTGTCTCCCCCCCCCCCCTCCCCCTCCCCCCTCGGGTGGACACAGCCCCCACCCCCATCCGTATCTGTCCCGACCCCCGCCACTATCCGTGAATCAAGCAAATCCCTGCTACTGCACCCTCGGACCCAGCTGACCCCCCGTTTCTCCCCGCACACATGGATGCTCCCTGAGACGTGCCCCTCCACTCACCACCCTCCGGGAACAAACCGTCTCAACCCCCGACTCACACTCCGGACCTGAGGTCCCCTACCCCACTCCCTGGATCCGGCCATCGATTCCTTCTTGCAGCGCATCGCAACCGTCCCCCTCCGCCCCCTCCTTCCTTGTGACTCAGCCGCCCATTCACCTCCTCCCCACACCTCCCCCAGAAACCCCAGCCATCATCCCCTCTCCCTACCTCTAATCCGTTCGCCCCTAGGCCCCCCCTCAGCAATATACCCTCCCCCACCCCGTCTCTCCCCCACCCCCGTCCCCTCCCCCACCCGTCTCCTCCCCCACACCCGTCCCCTCCCCCCCCACCCCGTCTCCTCCCCCACCCCCCCTGTCTCCTCCCCACTCCGTCCCCTCCCCCCCCCCCACCCCGTCCTCCTCCCCCACCCGTCTCCTCCCCCACCCGGTCCCCCTCCCCCAGCCCGCTATCTGACTGTCCTCTCCCCCACCCGTCTTCCACCTCCCCCACCCCGTCCCCTCCCCCACCCCGTCTCCCCCACCCCGTATCCTCCCCCTCCCCTCCCCTCCCCGTCCCCTCCCCCACCCCGACCCTCCCCGTCCCCTCCCTCCACCCCGTCCCCTCCCCCAACCCGTCCCCTCCTCCGCCCCGTACCCTCCCCTCCCTCACCCCAGCTGCAGAAAAATATAGTGGAGCTAGAGATAAAGAAGGAGCTGGAGATGGAGATAGAGGTGGTGCTAGAGGTAGATCTAGACATGGGGATGGAGATGGAGCCAGAGCTGGAGACGGAGATGGACCTGGAGATGGCTCTGGAGGTGGAGCTGGAGGTGGAAATGGAGATGGACCTTGAAATGGCTCTGGAGATGGAGCTGGAGATGGATCTGGAGCTAGGGGTGGAGATGGAGATGGAACTAAATCTGGAGGTGGACCTGAATATTGTGCCTGAGGTAGCTGGAGATGGAGATAGAGCTGGTGCTGGGGATGGTGCTGGAGATGCAGCTAGAGATGGCGCTGGAGATGCAACTGGAGAGGAAACTGGAGGTTGAGGTGGAGATAGACCTGGAGCTGGCGCTAGAGAGAGAATGAAATGGAGCTGCAGAAAAAGATAGTGGAGCTAGAGATAAAGATGGATCTAGACGCCGAATTGGTCCTGGAGGTGCGGGAGATAGAGCTGGAGCTCGAGCTGGAGATAGAGACAGAGATTTATGCTAGAGATAGAGCTGAAGATAGAGTATGAGCTCCAGATTGAGATGGACTTAAAGCTGAAGATGAGGCTGGAGCAGGAGATGGAGTTAGAGCTAGAGATGCAGCTGGAAGATATAGAGCATGGTGCTGCAGATAGCGCTGGAGCTGGATATCGAGCTTGAGCTAGATCTGGCGATTGGGCAGGAGATGTAGCCAGTGCTAGAGTTGGAGATGGAGAGATATTTAGAGTAGCAGACGTGGAAATGCATCTAGAGGTGGAGCAAGAGATGGAGATGGAGATGGAGATGGAGATGGAGGTGGGGATGGAGATGGAGATAGAGATGGACCTGGCGATGGAGCTGGAGCTGGAGTTGGAGCTGAAGATGGACCTGGCGATGTAGCTAGAGCTGGAGATGGAGGTGGAGATGGAGCTCGAGGTGGCCCTGGTCATGCAGCTAGAGCTGGAGATATATCTGGAGGTGGAGATGGAGATGGAGCTGTAGATGACGCTGGAGACGGAGGTCGAGCTGGAGATGGAGCTAGAGCTAGAGCTAGAACTGGAGCTAGAGTTGGTGATGGAGATAGAGCTAGATTTGGAGATGGACCTGAAGATGGTGCCTGGGATGTAGCCAGAGCTGGTGCTGGGGATGGAGCTGGAGATGGAAACGGATTTGGAGCTGAAGTTTGAGGTAGAGATGGAGCTAGAGATGGCTGGAGATGCAACTGGAGATGGAACAGGAGGTTGAGATGGAGATAGAGCTGGAGCTGGAGCTAGAGAGAGAATGAAATGAAGCTGTAGAAAAATATAGTGGAACTAGAGATAAAGATGGAGCTGGACTTCGAGATGGTCCTGGAGGTGCTGGAGCTGGAGCTCGAGCTGGAGATGGAGTAGGGGATGGTGATGGAGGTGGAGCTTGAGTTGGATCTACGGTGATCTATGGGGTAGAAGTATTTACAGAAGTTGGGGTAGAAATGGGGTAGATGGGGCAAATGGGGTAGAAGTATTTACAGAAGTTGGGGTAGCAATGGGGTAAATGGGGTAAATGGGGTAGAAGTATTTACAGAAGTTTTGAGGGTTTTACAGGTGTTTCCGGGTGTTTACATGTGTTTATAGAGGTTTGCTGCGGTTTAGAGATGTTTATAGGGTTTTTACATGTGTTTAGTGTGGAATATAGGGATTAACAGGGTATAGATGGTTTTAGAGGGGTTTAGAGGGGTTTAGAGTGGGTTATAATGTTTGCGATGGATTTGGAGGGGGTTAGTGGGTTTAAACGGGCTTTATAAGGGGTTAGTTAGAGGGTTTAGGGGGATTTAGAGGGGTTTAAAGGGTTTAGAGTGGTCCACATGTGTTTACGGGGGTTTAGATGGGTTTACATGGGTTTAGGAGCGTTTGGGCTGATTTACAGGGGTTGTAGAGGAGTTTATAAGAGGTTAGAGGGGTTTAGTGGATTTCGCTGGCTTTAATACGGAGTTTATAGAGTTTAAGGGCGTTTAGAGTGGGCCCAATGCGTTTAGAAGGATTTACAGAGAGTTAGAGATGTTAAAGAGGTTTACGGGTTTACAGTGGGCTAGAAGTACAGGAGTTTCGAGGGTTTTAGTGTGTTTTAGAGGGCTTTACAGGGGTATAGAAGTGTTTAGGAGGGGTTACATGGGGATTAGAATGGTTTAGATGGTTTTAAAATGGGTTTACAAGGGGTTTATAGAGGATTCGAGAGAGGGAATTAGAGGTATTTACATGGGGTAGAGGTTAGGGTTAGGTTTTGAGGGGTTTACATGTGTTTCCGTGTGTTTGCAGTTTGAGTAGCTTAGAGGGATTTGCAGAGGATTATAGATGTTTAGAGGTGTTTAGAGGGGTTTAGAGGGTTTTACAGCTATTTGGGGGGGTTAGAGTGATTTCCAGGGGTTTAGATGGATTTACATGTTTAGAGGGGTTTTGAGGTGTTTAGAAGGTTTTAGATGCAGTTAGGGGGGTTTATAGGTGTGTGCAGATGTTTAGAGTGGTTTTGAATGGTTTTGAAGGGTTTAGATGGTTTAGAGAGGTTTTCAGGGGTTTCGAGTGGTTTACAAGGGGTTTAGATGGTTTAGAGAGGTTTACAGGGGTCTGGATAGGTTTAGAGTTGTTTACAGGGGTTTAGAGATGTTTAGAGAGGTTTACGTGGGTTTCCAGGTGTTTACATGGAGTGTAAAGCCATTTACGAGGGCTTTATATTTACAGAAGTTTTGAGGGTTTTACAGGTGTTTCCGTGTGTTTACATGTGTTTAGAGTGGTTTGCTGGGGTTTAGAGATGATTATAGGGTTTTACATGTGTTTAGTGTGGAATATAGGGATTTACAGGGTATAGAGGGATTTAGAGGGGTTTAGAGTGGGTTATAATGTTTGCGATGGGTTTGGAGGGGTTTAGTAGGCTTTAAACGGGCTTTATATGAGGGTTTACGTTAGAGAGGGGTTTAGGGGGATTAGAGGATTTAAAGGGATTTAAAAGGGGTTTAGTGGTCCACATGGGTTTTAGGGTGGTGTGTTGGAATGGGATTTTACCATGGGTTTAGAAGCGTTTAGGGGGGATTTACAGGGGTTTAGGAGGAGTTTATAAGAGGTTAGAGGGGTTTAGTGGATTTCGCGGGGGCTTTATTACGGAGTTTAGGAGCGGCGTTTAGAGTGTACCACATGCGTTTAGAGGGATTTACACAGGGATTTAGAGATGATTAAAGAGGTTTTACGGGTTTACAGGGGGTTAGATGGATGTACAGAGTTTCGGGGTTTTTTTAGTGTGTTTTAGAGGGCTTTACAGGGGTATAGGAGTGTTTAGGAGGGGTTACATGATGATAAGAATGGTTTAGAAGGTTTTACATTGGGGTTTACTGGGGGGTTTATAGGGGTTTCGAGTGAGGAGGGAATTAGAGGGATTTACATGGGGTAGAGGTATTTAGACAGGTTTTGAGGGGTTTACATGTGTTTCCGGGTATTTACAGGTGTTTGAGTATAGAGGGATTTGCAGAGGATTATAGATGTTTAGTGGTGTTTAAAGGGGTTTAGAGGGGTTTACAGCTATTTAGGGGGTTAGAGTTATTTCCAGGGGTTTAGATGGATTTACAGGTTTAGAGGGGTTTTGAGGTGTTTAGAAGGTTTTAGATGTGGTTAGAGGGGTTTATAGGTGCGTGCAGATGTTTAGAGAGGTCTAGAATGGTTTAGAATGGTTTTAAAGGGTTTAGATGGTTTAGAGAGGTTTACAGGGGTTTCGAGTGGTTTACAAGGGGTTTAGATGGTAAAGTGAGGTTTAAAGGGGTCTGGATGGGTTTAGAGTTGTTTACAGGGGTGTGGAGAAGTTTAGAAAGGTTTACATGGGTTTCCAGGTGTTTACATGGGGTATCGAGGGCTTTATAGGGGTTTAGTGGGAATTAGAGGGGTTTGAACGAGATTGGAGGGGTGTAGAGGGATTTACATGGGGTAGAGGTATTTACAGAAGTTTTGAGGGTTTTACAGGTGTTTCCGGTGTTTAAATGTGTTTAGAGTGGTTTGCTGCGGTTTAGAGATGTTTATAGGGTTTTACATGTGTTTAGTGTGGAATATAGGGCTTTACTAGGTATAGAGGGATTTAGAGGGGTTTAGAGGGGTTTAGAGTGGGTTATAATGTTTGCGATGGGTTTGGATGGGTTTAGTGAGTTTAAAGGGCTTTATAAGGGGTTGGAGGGGTTTAGGGGGATTTAGAGGGGTTTAAAGGGGTTTAGAGTGGTCCACATGGGTTTACGGTGGTTTAGATGGGTTTACATGGGTTTAGAAGGGATTAGGGGGATTTACAGGGGTTTAGAGGAGTTTATAATAGGTTAGAGGGGTTTAGTGGATTTCGCGGGCTTTATACGGAGTTTAGAGGCGTTTAGAGTGGCCCACATGCGTTGAGAGGGATTTACAGGGATTTAGAGATGATGAAAGAGGTTTACGGGTTTACTGGGGGTTAGAAGGATGTACAGGAGTTTCGAGGGTTTTAGTGTGTTTTAGAGGGCTTTACAGGGATATAGAAGTGTTTAGGAGGGGTTACATATGGATTAGAATGGTTTAGAGGGTTTTACATGGGCTTTAATAGGGGATTCGAGTGAGGAGGGAATTAGAGGTATTTACATGGGGTAGAGGTATTTAGAGAGGTTTTGAGGGGTTTACATGTGTTTCCGGGTGTTTACAAGTAGTTTAGAGGGATTTGCAGAGGATTAGAGATGTTTAGAGGTGTTTAGAGGGGTTTGGAGTGGTTTACAGCTATTTAGGGGGAGTTAGAGTGATTTCCAGGGGTTTAGATGGATTTACAGGTTTAGAGGGGTTTAGAGGTGTTTAGAAGGTTTTAGATGCGGTTAGAGGGGTTTATAGGTGTGTGCAGATGTTTAGAGAGGTTTAGAGTGGTTTAGAATGGTTTTGAAGTGTTTAGATGGTTTAGAGAGGTTTACAGGGTTTCGAGTGGTTTACAAGGGGTATAGATGGTTTAGAGAGGTTTACAGGGGTCTGGATGGGTTTAGAGTTGTTTACAGGGGTTTAGAGAAGTTTAGAGAGGTTTACATGGGTTTCCAGGTGTTTACATGGGGTATCGAGGGCTTTATAGGGGTTTAGTGGGAATTAGAGGGGTTTGAACGAGATTGGAGGGGTGTAGAGGGATTTACATGGGGTAGAGGTATTTACAGAAGTTTTGAGGGTTTTACAGGTGTTTCCGGGTGTTTACATGTGTTTAGAGTGGTTTGCTGGGGTTTAGAGATGTTTATAGGGTTTTACATGTGTTTAGTGTGGAATATAGGGCTTTACTAGGTATAGAGGGATTTAGAGGGGTTTAGAGGGGTTTAGAGTGGGTTATAATGTTTGCGATGGGTTTGGATGGGTTTAGTGGGTTTAACGGGCTTTATAAGGGGTTGGAGGGGTTTAGGGGGATTTAGAGGGGTTTAAAGGGGTTTAGAGTGGTCCACATGGGTTTACGGTGGTTTAGATGGGTTTACATGGGTTTAGAAGGGTTTAGGGGATTTACAGGGGTTTAGAGGAGTTTATAAGAGGTTAGAGGGGTTTAGTGGATTTCGCGGGCTTTATACGGAGTTTAGAGGCGTTTAGAGTGGCCCACATGCGTTTAGAGGGATTTACAGGGATTTAGAGATGATTAAAGAGGTTTACGGGTTTACAGGGGGTTAGAAGGATGTACAGGAGTTTCGAGGGTTTTAGTGTGTTTTAGAGGGCTTTACAGGGGTATAGAAGTGTTTAGGAGGGGTTACATGGGGATTAGAATGGTTTAGAGGTTTTACATGGGGTTTACAGGGGGGTTTATAGGGGTTTCGAGTGAGGAGGGAATTAGAGGGATTTACATGGGGTAGAGGTATTTAGAGAGGTTTTGAGGGGTTTACATGTGTTTCCGGGTGTTTACAGGTAGTTTAGAGGGATTTGCAGAGGATTATAGATGTTTAGAGGTGTTTAGAGGGGTTTAGAGGGTTTACAGCTATTTAGGGGGAGTTAGAGTGATTTCCAGGGGTTTAGATGGATTTACAGGTTTAGAGGTTTAGAGGTGTTTAGAAGGTTTTAGATGCGGTTAGAGGGGTTTATAGGTGTGTGCAGATGTTTAGAGAGGTTTAGAGTGGTTTAGAATGGTTTTGAAGGGTTTAGATGGTTTAGAGAGGTTTACAGGGGTTTCGAGTGGTTTACAAGTGGTATAGATGGTTTAGAGGTGTTTACAGGGGTCTGAATGGGTTTAGAGTCGTTTACAGGGGTTTAGAGGTTTAGAGAGGTTTACATGCGTTTCCAGGTGTTTACATGGGGTATCGAGGGCTTTATAGGGGTATAGTGGGAATTAGAGGGGTTTGAACGAGATTGGAGGGGTGTAGAGGGATTTACATGGGGTAGAGGTATTTACAGAAGTTTTGAGGGTTTTACAGGTGTTTCCGGTGTTTACATGTGTTTAGAGTGGTTTGCTGCGGTTTAGAGATGTTTATAGGGTTTTACATGTGTTTAGTGTGGAATATAGGGCTTTACTAGGTATAGAGGGATTTAGAGGGGTTTAATGGGGTTGTGAGTGGGTTATCATGTTTGCGATGTGTTTAGTGGGTTTAACGGGCTTTAGAAGGGGTTGGAGGGGTTTAGGGGGATATAGAGGGGTTTAAAGGGGTTTAGAGTGGTCCACATGGGTTTACGGTGGTTTAGATGGGTTTACATGGGTTTAGAAGGGTTTAGGAGGATTTACAGGAGTTTAGAGGAGTTTATAATAAAGAGGTTAGAGGGGTTTAGTGGATTTCGCGGGCTTTATACGGAGTTTAGAGACGTTTAGAGTGGCCCACATGCGTTTAGAGGGATTTATAGGGATTTAGAGATGATTATAGAGATTTAAGGGTTTTCTGGGGGTTAGAAGGATGCACAGGAGTTTCGAGGGTTTTAGTGTGGTTTAGAGGGCTTTACAGGGGTATAGAAGTGTTTAGGAGGGGTTACATGGGGATTAGAATGGTTTAGAGGGTTTTACATGGGGATTACAGGAGGGTTTATAGGGGTTTCGAGTGAGGAGGGAATTAGAGGGATTTACATGGGGTAGAGGTATTTAGAGAGGTTTTGAGGGGTTCACAAAAAGTGTTCCGTTACCGTATGGGATGTTTACAGGTAGGTTTAGAGGGATTTGCAGAGGATTAGTAGATGTTTAGAGGTGTTTAGAGGGGTTTGGAGTGGTTTACAGCTATTTAGGGTGATAGTTAGAGTGATTTCCAGGGTTTAGATGGATTTACAGGTTTAGAGGGGTTTAGAGGTGTTTAGAAGGTTTAGATGCGGTTAGAGGGGTTTATAGGTGTGTGCAGATGTTTAGAGAGGTTTAGAGTGGTTTAGAATGGTTTTAAGGGGTTTAGATGGTTTAGAGAGGTTTACAGGGTTTCGAGTGGTTTACAAGGGGTATAGATGGTTTAGAGAGGTTTACAGGGGTCTGGATGGGTTTAGAGTTGTTTACAGGGGTTTAGAGAAGTTTAGAGAGGTTTACATGCGTTTCCAGGTGTTTACATGGGGTATCGAGGGCTTTATAGGGGTTTAGTGGGAATTAGAGGGGTTTTGAAACGAGATTGGAGGGTGTGGAGGGATTTACATGGGGTAGAGGTATTTACAGAAGTTTTGAGGGTTTTACAGGTGTTTCCGGGTGTTTACATGTGTTTAGAGAGAGATTTGATAGGGTTTTACATGTGGTTTAGTGTGGACTATTTTAGAGGGGTTTTAGAGTGGGTTATAATGTTTGCGATTTTAAAAACGGGCTTTAGGGGTTTTTTAAAGGGTTTAGAGTGGTCCACATGGGTTTTACGTGGTTTAGATGGGTTTTGGGTTTAGAAGGGTTTAGGGGATTTTCAGTTTAGAAGTTTATAAGAGGGTTAGAGGGGTTTAGTGGATTTCGCGGGCTATAAACGGAGTTTAGAGTTTAGAGTGGCCCACATGCGTTTAGAGGGATTTACAGGGATTTAGAGATGATTATAAGAGGTTTAAGGGTTTTCAGGAGGGTTAGAAGAGATGCACAGGAGTTTTCGAGGGTTTTAGTGTGTTTTAGAGGGGCTTTAAATACAGGGGTATAGAAGTTTTTAGGAGGGGGGGGATTAGAAATGGTTTAGAGGTTTTACATGGGTTTACAGGAGGTTTTTTAGGGGTTTCGAGTGAGGAGGGAATTAGAGGGATTACATGGGTAGAGGTATTTTGAGAGGTTTTGAGGTTCACATGAGTTTAAACTGTTTACAGGTAGTTTAACAGAGGATTATAGATGTTTCGAGGTTTTAGATGGGTTTAGGGTAGTTTACAGCTATTAGAGTGATTTTCCAGGGTTTAGGTGGTTTTACAGGTGTAGAGGTGTTTAGAGGTGTTAGAAGGTTTTAGATGCGGGGGGTTTGTTGGTGTGTGCAGAGAGGTTTAGAGTGGATTTAGAGTAGGTATTTATAGGGCTAGATGATTTAGTGAGGTTTTTTTTTAGTTGTGAGATACAGGTTTAGAGGAGGTTTACATGAGGTGTTTACATGGGGTATCGAGGGCTTTATAGGGGTATAGTGGGAATTAGAGGGGTTTGAACAGATGGAGTTGTGGATTTACAGCCAGAGAGATGGTATTAGTGGAAAATTTCGGTGGGTAGAGGGGTTTAATTACTAGGGGTTTATACAGAGGTATTTCAGAGTTTATACATTTAGATGGAGGGTTTAGATCGGTTTAGAGGGTTTTACAGGGCTTTAATTTAGTTTATATAGATGGATAGAGGTTAGGGGTTTACAGGTTTAGAGGTTTGTTTAGAAGGGTTTTAGATTTAGGCGGGTTAGAGGGGTTTATAGGTGTGTGCAGATGTTTTAGAGAGGTTTAGAGTGGTTTAGAATGGTTTTGAAGGGTTTAGATGGTTTAGAAGGGTTTACAGGTGGTTTCGAGTGGTTTACAAGGGGTATAGATGGTTTAGAGAGGTTTACCAGGGGTCTGGATGGGTTTAGAGTTGTTTACAGGGTTTAGAGAAGTTTAGAGAGGTTTACAATGGGTTTTCCAGGTGTTTACATGGGGTATCGAGGGCTTTATAGGGGTTTTAGTGGGAATTAGAGGGGTTTGAACGAGATTGGAGGGTGTAGAGGGATTTACATGGGGTAGAGGTATTTACAGAAGTTTTGAGGGTTTTACAGGTGTTTCCGGGTGTTTACATGTGTTTAGAGTGTTTGCTGGGTTTAGAGATGTTTATAGGGTTTTACATGTGTTTAGTGTGGAATATAGGGCCCATTTACAGTATAGAGGGATTTAGAGGGGTTTTAGAGGGGTTTTAGAGTGGGTTATAATGTTTGCGATGGGTTTGGAGGGGTTTAGTGGTTTTAACGGGCTTTATAAGGGGTTGGAGGGGTTTAGGGGATTAGAGGGTTTTAAATGGGTTTAGAGTGGTCCACAATGGGTTTAACGGTGGTTTAGATGGGTTTACATGGGTTTAGAAGGGTTTAGGGGGATTTACAGGAGTTTAGAGGAGTTTATAAGAGGTTAGAGGGGTTTAGTGGATTTCGCGGGCTTTATACGGAGTTTAGAGGCGTTTAGAGTGGCCCACATGCGTTTAGAGGGATTTACAGGGATTTAGAGATGATTAAAGAGGTTTACGGGTTTACAGGGGGTTAGAAGGATGTACAGGAGTTTCGAGGGTTTTAGTGTGTTTAGAGGGCTTTACAGGGGTATAGAAGTGTTTAGGAGGGGTTACATGGGGATTAGAATGGTTTAGAGGGTTTTACATGGGGTTTACAGGGGGTTTATAGGGGTTTCGAGTGAGGAGGGAATTAGAGGGATTTACATGGGGTAGAGGTATTTAGAGAGGTTTTGAGGGGTTTACATGTGTTTCCGGGTGTTTACAGGTAGTTTAGAGGGATTTGCAGAGGATTATAGATGTTTCGAGGTGTTTAGAGGGGTTTAGGGTAGTTTACAGCTATTTAGGGTGAGAGTTAGAGTGATTTCCAGGGGTTTAGGTGGATTTACAGGTTTAGAGGTGTTTAGAAGGTTTTAGATGCGGTTACAGGGGTTTGTTGGTGTGTGCAGATGTTTAGAGAGGTTTAGAGTGGTTTAGAGTGGTTTTATAGGATTTAGAGGTTTACAGGGGTTTCGAGTGGTTTACAAGTGGTATAGATGGTTTAGAGGTGTTTACAGGGGTCTGAATGGGTTTAGAGTTGTTTACAGGGGTTTAGAGAAGTTTAGAGAGGTTTACATGGGTTTCCAGGTGTTTACATGGGGTATCGAGGGCTTTATAGGGGTTTAGTGGGAATTAGAGGGGTTTGAACGAGATTGGAGGGGTGTAGAGGGATTTACATGGGGTAGAGGTATTTACAGAAGTTTTGAGGGTTTTACAGGTGTTTCCGGGTGTTTACATGTGTTTAGAGTGGTTTGCTGCGGTTTAGAGATGTTTATAGGGTTTTACATGTGTTTAGTGTGGAATATAGGGATTTACAGGGTATAGAGGGATTTAGAGGGGTTTAGAGGGGTTTAGAGTGGGTTATAATGTTTGCGATGGGTTTGGAGGGGTTTAGTGGGTTTAACGGGCTTTATAAGGGGTTGGAGGGGTTTAGGGGATTTAGAGGGGTTTAAAGGGGTTTAGAGTGGTCCACATGGGTTTACGGTGGTTTAGATGGGTTTACATGGGTTTAGAAGGGTTTAGGGGGATTTACAGGGGTTTAGAGGAGTTTATAAGAGGTTAGAGGGGTTTAGTGGATTTCGCGGGCTTTATACGGAGTTTAGAGGCGTTTAGAGTGGCCCACATGCGTTTAGAGGGATTTACAGGGATTTAGAGATGATTAAAGAGGTTTACGGGTTTACAGGGGGTTAGAAGGATGTACAGGAGTTTCGAGGGTTTTAGTGTGTTTTAGAGGGCTTTACAGGGGTATAGAAGTGTTTAGGAGGGGTTACATGGGGATTAGAATGGTTTAGAGGGTTTTACATGGGGTTTACAGGGGGGTTTATAGGGGTTTCGAGTGAGGAGGGAATTAGAGGTATTTACATGGGGTAGAGGTATTTAGAGAGGTTTTGAGGGGTTTACATGTGTTTCCGGGTGTTTACAAGTAGTTTAGAGGGATTTGCAGAGGATTATAGATGTTTAGAGGTGTTTAGAGGGGTTTAGAGGGGTTTACAGCTATTTAGGGGGATAGTTAGAGTGATTTCCAGGGGTTTAGATGGATTTACAGGTTTAGAGGGGTTTAGAGGTGTTTAGAAGGTTTTAGATGCGGTTAGAGGGGTTTATAGGTGTGTGCAGATGTTTAGAGAGGTTTAGAGTGGTTTAGAATGGTTTTGAAGGGTTTAGATGGTTTAGAGAGGTTTACAGGTGTTTCGAGTGGTTTACAAGGGGTATAGATGGTTTAGAGAGGTTTACAGGGGTCTGGATGGGTTTAGAGTTGTTTACAGGGGTTTAGAGAAGTTTAGAGAGGTTTACATGGGTTTCCAGGTGTTTACATGCGGTATCGAGGGCTTTATAGGGGTTTAGTGGGAATTAGAGGGGTTTGAACGAGATTGGAGGGGTGTAGAGGGATTTACATGGGGTAGAGGTATTTACAGAAGTTTTGAGGGTTTTACAGGTGTTTCCGGGTGTTTACATGTGTTTAGAGTGGTTTGCTGGGGTTTAGAGATGTTTATAGGGTTTTACATGTGTTTAGTGTGGAATATAGGGATTTACAGGGTATAGAGGGATTTAGAGGGGTTTAGAGGGGTTTAGAGTGGGTTATAATGTTTGCGATGGGTTTGGAGGGGTTTAGTGGGTTTAACGGGCTTTATAAGGGGTTGGAGGGGTTTACGGCGGTTTAGAGTGGTTTGAAGGGGTTTAGAGTGGTCCACATGGGTTTACGGTGGTTTAGATGGGTTTACATGGGTTTAGAAGGGTTTAGGGGGATTTACAGGGGTTTAGAGGAGTTTATAAGAGGTTAGAGGGGTTTAGTGGATTTCGGGGCTTTATACGGAGTTTAGAGGCGTTTAGAGTGGCCCACATGCGTTTAGAGGGATTTACAGGGATTTAGAGATGATTAAAGAGGTTTACGGGTTTACAGGGGGTTAGAAGGATGTACAGGAGTTTCGAGGGTTTTAGTGTGTTTAAGAGGGCTTTACAGGGGTTTAGGAGGGGTTACATGGGGATTAGAATGGTTTAGAGGGTTTTACATGGGGTTTACAGGGGGGTTTATAGGGGTTTCGAGTGAGGAGGGAATTAGAGGTATTTACATGGGGTAGAGGTATTTAGAGAGGTTTTGAAGGGTTTACATGTGTTTCCGGGTGTTTACAGGTAGTTTAGAGGGATTTGCAGAGGATTATAGATGTTTAGAGGTGTTTAGAGGGGTTTAGAGGGGTTTACAGCTATTTAGGGGAAGTTAGAGTGATTTCCAGGGGTTTAGATGGATTTACAGGTTTAGAGGTGTTTAGAAAGTTTTAGATGCGGTTAGAGGGGTTTATAGGTGTGTGCAGATGTTTAGAGAGGTTTAGAGTGGTTTAGAATGGTTTTGAAGGGTTTAGATGGTTTAGAGAGGTTTACAGGGGTTTCGAGTGGTTTACAAGGGGTATAGATTGTTTAGAGAGGTTTACAGGGGTCTGGATGGGTTTAGAGTTGTTTACAGGGGTTTAGAGAAGTTTAGGGAGGTTTACATGGGTTTCCAGGTGTGTACATGCGGTATCGAGGGCTTTATAGGGGTTTAGTGGGAATTAAAGGGGTTTGAACGAGATTGGAGGGCTATAGAGGGATTTACATGGGGTAGAGGTATTTAGAAGTTCTGAGGGTTTTACACGTGTTTACATGTGTTTAGAGTGGTTTGCTGGGGTTTAGAGATGTTTATAGGGTTTTACATGTGTTTAGTGTGGAATATAGGGATTTACAGGGTATAGAGGGATTTAGAGGGGTTTAGAGGGGTTTAGAGTGGGTTATAATGTTTGCGATGGGTTTTGGAGGGGTTTAGTGGGTTTAACGGGCTTTATAAGGGGTTGGAGGGGTTTAGGGGGATTTAGAGGGGTTTAAAGGGGTTTAGAGTGGTCCACATGGGTTTACGGTGGTTTAGATGGGTTTACATGGGTTTAGAAGGGTTTAGGGGGATTTACAGGGGTTTAGAGGAGTTTATAAGAGGTTAGAGGGGTTTAGTGGATTTCGCGGGCTTTATACGGAGTTTAGAGGCGTTTAGAGTGGCCCACATGCGTTTAGAGGGATTTACAGGGATTTAGAGATGATTAAAGAGGTTTACGGGTTTACAGGGGGTTAGAAGGATGTACAGGAGTTTCGAGGGTTTTAGTGTGTTTAAGAGGGCTTTACACGGGTATAGAAGTGTTTAGGAGAGGTTTGCATGGGATTAGAATGGTTTAAGAGGGTTTTACATGGGGTTTACAGGGGGGTTTATAGGGGTTTCGAGTGAGGAGGGAATTAGAGGTATTTACATGTATTTAGAGGTTTTGAAGGGTTTACATGTGTTTCCGGGTGTTTACAGGTAGTTTAGAGGATTTGCAGAGGATTTATAGATGTTTAGAGGGTTTAGAGGGGTTTACTTACAGCTATTTAGGGTTTGAAGGTAGAGTGATTTCCAGGGGTTTAGATGGATTTACAGGTTTAGAGGGGTTTAGAGGTGTTTAGAAGGTCTTAATGCGGTTAGAGGGGTTTATAGATGTGTGCAGATGTTTAGAGAGGTTTAGAGTGGTTTAGAATGGTTTTGAAGGGTTTAGATGGTTTAGAGAGGTTTACAGGGGTTTCGAGTGGTTTACAAGGGGTACCGAGGGCTTTTTAGAGGTTTACAGGTCCTGGATGGGTTTAGAGTTTTTACGGGGTTTAGAGAAGTTTAGAGAGGTTTACATGGGTTTCCAGGTGTTTACATGGGGTATCGAGGGCTTTATAGGGGTTTAGTGGGAATTAGAGGGGTTTGAACGAGATTGGAGGGGTTTACATGGGGTAGAGGTATTTTCAGAAGTTTTGAGGGTTTTTCAGGTGTTTCCGGGAGTTTACATGTGTTTAGAGTAGGTTTGCTGGGGTTTAGAGATGTTTATAGGGTTTTACATGTGTTTAGTGTGGAATATAGGGATTTACAGGGTATAGAGGGATTTAGAGGGGTTTAGAGGGGTTTAGAGTGGGTTATAATGTTTGCGATGGGTTTAGAGGGGGTTTAGTGGGTTTAACGGGCTTTATAAGGGGTTGGAGGGGTTTACGGCGGTTTAGAGTGGTTTGAAGGGGTTTAGAGTGGTCCACATGGGCTTACGGTGGTTTAGATGGGTTTGCATGGGTTTAGAAGGGTTTAGGGGGATTTACAGGGGTTTCGAGGAGTTTATAATAGGTTAGAGGGGTTTAGTGGATTTCGATGGCTTTATACGGAGTTTAGAGGCGTTTAGAGTGGCCCACATGCGTTTTGAGCGATTTACAGGGATTTAGAGATGATTAAAGAGGTTTACGGGTTTACAGGGGGTTAGAAGGATGTACAGGAGTTTCGAGGGTTTTAGTGTGTTTAAGAGGGCTTTACACGGGTATAGAAGTGTTTAGGAGGGGTTACATGGGGATTAGAATGGTTTAGAGGGTTTTACATGGGGTTTACAGGGGGGTTTATAGGGGTTTCGAGTGAGGAGGGAATTAGAGGGATTTACATGGGGTAGAGGTATTTAGAGAGGTTTTGAGGGGTTTACATGTGTTTCCGGGTGTTTACAGGTAGTTTAGAGGGATTTGCAGAGGATTATAGATGTTTAGAGGTGTTTAGAGGGGTTTAGAGGGGTTTACAGCTATTTAGGGTGATAGTTAGAGTGATTTCCAGGGGTTTAGATGGATTTACAGGTTTAGAGGGGTTTAGAGGTGTTTAGAAGGTTTTAGATGCGGTTACAGGGGTTTATGGTGTGTGCAGATGTTTAGAGAGGTTTAGAGTGGTTTAGAGTGGTTTTATAGGGCTAAGATGATTTAGTGAGGTTTACAGGGGTTTCGAGTGGTTTACAAGTGGTATAGATGGTTTAGAGGTGTTTACAGGGGTCTGAATGGGTTTAGAGTCGTTTACAGGGGTTTAGAGGTTTAGAGAGGTTTACATGCGTTTCCAGGTGTTTACATGGGGTATCGAGGGCTTTATAGGGGTATAGTGGGAATTAGAGGGGTTTGAACGAGATTGGAGGGGTGTAGAGGGATTTACATGGGGTAGAGGTATTTACAGAAGTTTTGAGGGTTTTACAGGTGTTTCCGGTGTTTACATGTGTTTAGAGTGGTTTGCTGGGGTTTAGAGAGTTTATAGGGTTTTACATGTGTTTAGTGGTGAATATAGGGATTTATAGGTTTATAGAGGGATTTAGAGGGGTTTAGAGGGGTTTAGAGTGGGTTATAATGTTTGCGATGGGTTTGGAGGGGTTTAGTGGGTTTAACGGGCTTTATAAGGGGTTGGAGGGGTTTAGGGGGATTTAGAGGGGTTTAAAGGGGTTTAGTGTCCACATGGGTTTACGGTGGTTTAGATGGGTTTACATGGGTTTAGAAGGGATTAGGGGGATTTACAGGGGTTTAGAGGAGTTTATAATAGGTTAGAGGGGTTTAGTGGATTTCGCGGGCTTTATACGGAGTTTAGAGGCGTTTAGAGTGGCCCACATGCGTTTAGAGGGATTTACAGGGATTTAGAGATGATTAAAGAGGTTTACGGGTTTACAGGGGGTTAGAAGGATGTACAGGAGTTTCGAGGGTTTTTTAGTGTGTTTTAGAGGGCTTTACACGGGGTATAGAAGTGTTTAGGATGGGTTGCATGGGGATTAGAATGGTTTAGAGGGTTTTACATGGGGTTTACAGGGGGGTTTATAGGGGTTTCGAGTGAGGAGGGAATTAGAGGGATTTACATGGGGTAGAGGTATTTAGAGAGGTTTTGAGGGGTTTACATGTGTTTCCGGGTGTTTACAGGTAGTTTAGAGGGATTTGCAGAGGATTATAGATGTTTAGAGGTGTTTAGAGGGGTTTAGAGGGGTTTACAGCTATTTAGGGGGAGTTAGAGTGATTTCCAGGGATTGAGATGGATTTACAGGTTTCGAGGTGTTTAGAAGGTTTTAGATGCGGTTAGAGGGGTTTATAGGTGTGTGCAGATGTTTAGAGAGGTTTAGAGTGGTTTAGAATGGTTTTGAAGGGTTTAGATGGTTTAGAGAGGTTTACAGGGTTTCGAGTGGTTTACAAGGGGTATAGATGGTTTAGAGAGGTTTACAGGGGTCTGGATGGGTTTAGAGTTGTTTACAGGGGTTTAGAGAAGTTTAGAGAGGTTTACATGGGTTTCCAGGTGTTTACATGGGGTATCGAGGGCTTTATAGGGGTTTAGTGGGAATTAGAGGGGTTTGAACGAGATTGGAGGGGTGTAGAGGGATCTACATGGGGCAGAGGTATTTACAGAAGTTTTGAGGGTTTTACAGGTGTTTCCGGGTGTGTACGTGTTTAGAGTGGTTTGCTGGGGTTTAGAGATGTTTATAGGGTTTTACATGTGTTTAGTGTGGAATATAGGGATTTACAGGGTATAGAGGGATTTAGAGGGGTGTAGAGGTGTTTAGAGTGGGTTATAATGTTTGCGATGGGTTTGGAGGGGTTTAGTGGGTTTAACGGGCTTTATAAGGGGTTGGAGGGGTTTAGGGGGATTTAGAGGGATTTAAATGGAGTGGTCCACATGGGTTTACGGTGGTTTACATGGGTTTACATGGGTTTAGAAGGGTTTAGGGGGATTTCCAGGGGTTCAGAGGAGTTTATAAGAGGTTAGAGGGGTTTAGTGGATTTCGCGGGCTTTATACGGAGTTTAGAGGCGTTTAGAGTGGCCCACATGCGTTTAGAGGGATTTACAGGGATTTAGAGATGATTAAAGAGGTTTACGGGTTTACAGGGGGTTAGAAGGATGTACAGGAGTTTCGAGGGTTTTAGTGTGTTTTAGAGGGCTTTACAGGGGTATAGAAGTGTTTAGGAGGGGTTACATGGGGATTAGAATGGTTTAGAGGGTTTTACATGGGGTTTACAGGGGGTTTATAGGGGTTTCGAGTGAGGAGGGAATTAGAGGTATTTACATGGGGTAGAGGTATTTAGAGAGGTTTTGATGGGTTTACATGTGTTTCCGGGTGTTTACAAAGGTAGTTTAGAGGGATTTGCAGAGGATTTATAGATGTTTTGTTTAGAGGGGCTTACAGCTATTTAGGGTTAGAGTGATTTCCAGGGGTTTAGATGGATTTTCCAGGTTTAGATGGGTTTAGAGGTGTTTAGAGGGGTTAGGGGGGGTTTGGGGTTTTATGCGGTTTAAGGGGTTTATAGGGGTGTGTGCAGATGTTTAGAGAGGTTTTGAGAGTGGATTTAGAATGGTTTTGAAGTGTTTAGGTGGATTTTTAAGATGGTTTTAGAGGAGGTTTAGACAGGAGTTTCGAGTGGTTTTACAAGGGTAAGATGGTTTAGAAAGGTTTACAGGGGTCTGGATGGGTTTAGAGTTTTTTACGGGGGTTCAGAGAGGTTTACATGGGTTTTCAGGTGTTTACATGAGGTATCGAGGGCTTCATAGGGGTTTAGTGGGAATTAGAGGGGTTTGAACGAGATTGGAGGGGTGTAGATGGATTTACATGGGGTAGAGGTATTTACATAAGTTTTGAGGGTTTTACAGGTGTTTCCGGGTGTTTACATGTGTTTAGAATAGTTTGCTGGGGTTTAGAGATGTTTATTGGGTTTTACATGTGTTTAGTGTTGAATATAGGGATTTACAGGGTATAGAGGGATTAGAGGGGTTGTAGAGGGGTTTAGAGTGGGTTTATAATGTTTCCGATGGGTTGGAGGGGTTTAGTGGGTTTAACGGGCTTTATAAGGGGTTGGAGGGGTTTAGGGGGATTTAGAGGGGTTTAAAGGGGTTTAGAGTAGTCCACATGGAGTTTACGGGGGTTTAGATGGGGTTTACATGGGTTTAAGAAGGTTAGGGGGGGAAAAAAAAAAATTACAGGGTTTTAGAGGAGTTTACAAGAGGTTAAAGGGGTTTATGGAAGTGTAAAGATTTCGCGGGCCTTATACGGAGTTTAGAGTCGTTTAGAGTGGCCCAATGCGTTTTGAGGGGATTATACAGGGAAGTTAGAGATGATTAAAGAGGTTTACGGGTTTACAGGGGGTTAGAAGGATGTACAGGAGTTTCGAGGGTTTTAGTGTGCTTTAGGAGGGCTTTACAGGGGTATAGAAAGTGTTACATGGGGATTTACATATGAAGAATGGTTTTGAGGGTTTTACATGGGGTTTAACATGGTTTATAGGGGTTTCGAGTGAGGAGAGGAATTAGAGGGATTTACATGGGGTAGAGGTGTTTAGAGAGGTTTTGAGGGGTTTTACACATGTGTTTCCGGGTGTTTGCAGGTAGTTTAAAAGGGATTTGCAGAGGATTATTAGATGTTTAGAGGTGTTTAGAGGGAGGGGTTTAGAGGGGTTTTTTTACAGCTATTTAGGGGGGAGT
>JAVHYY010000668.1:152500-176370 GCA_035221665.1 Okamejei kenojei
CTCAATCAAACTGTCTTCGCCATCATCCCTCTTTACCCTTGTAACACATGCGGATACCCCGACCCCCAAACAAACACACCCCAAATATAAGCCCCCCCAAAACCCCCCAATACCCCCCCCCCAAACACCCACACACCAACACACCTACCCCCCTCACCCCCGCCCCAAGTTCTCTGTGACAGGTTTCACATTCCTCCTGATTAAAAACAAACTGAGAGTTGGTAAGGCCTCGTATTTTTTTGTCATCCTTCCACTTCAGCTAAACAATGAAACCATAACTAAACATTTCTTTATCACGAAATCTGCTTTGAGAATTCTATTATATACATATCCAGTTCATTTTTCCCACACCTTTTTTTTTTGATCCTTTTTTAAACAACTTTTATTTCTTTCCTTAGCCCTTTTATCCTTTTCCTTTTTCCCCCCTTTTCCCCCCTCCATACCTTCTACACTCCCTCCCCCATCCAGAAGAAGGGTCTTCAACCCAAAACATCACCCCCATATTTCCTTCTCTCCGAGATCACCTGCCTGCCCCGCTGAGTTTACTCTAAGGCAATTTGTTTCTATCCTCGGTGTAAACAAGCATTCTGCAGGTTTCCTCCCCTACCTGCACGAACTGTCATTGTCTTGAATCACATTCCTCACGATATTAAATAAGCACATTAAAAACCATTTGCAAGAGGGCAGGAGACCATGGTCCATTTAAGACACCAGTGACAGCACAGAATAATAAAAGACCCAAGGGAAAATTAAGGAACACAATCAATACTTACTACCCCTATCTACATACCCCTAAACGGACCTCAAGCCAGTAAATGACATTGTGCTTACCTCGAGGGAGGGGGCGAAAATGGAGGGGGAAAACTCCTCCAAATAAACTACCGAATAGTGAAATGCCCTGGATATATTTTAAGGTAGAGTATGTTATTATCCACTAGTGGGTAGAGACTAGTGGTGGACCAGAGGCACTTTATGCTTTGCTACCTTTCGATCAGGAACTAAAAATAAGAAACCCACATACATTGAACCGCACGAAGAACATCAGGTAATCAAAGAAATTATCATATTGGGGCCCTAAATTGCCCCCCCACCTGGCTTCGACTGGAACAAATTTCCACATCCTCATCTCCCATCTCTGGTTTTAAACCAAATATTTGTACTATATTAGCCTGGGAGATAATCTAGAAATTTGCACAGAACATAAGTTGGGTGCAAGAGCAGCAACAAAAAAAAACACCCTCGCAACACTATCAAAAAAAACACACGCAACTGAGCATCACACCACTCAACAAACCCCACCACAACACACAACAAACAACACACCACACAAGCAAGCACACAGGAAAATAAGCACCATCCCGCTCTGTCGCCCCGACAAAGTCTGTGCTGAAACCACTAACCTACTTGACATTACACAAAACATTAGAAATCCATCACTATGCAAACCCCCCACCAATTTTAAACCTTCATAGTATCACGAGAGTGTTACTCCGATCCGTCCTGGTGCCGCTCCCCCCCCTCACAAGTCAGAACCCCCAAACGGTCAGAACTCGTTGCTCACGGAGAACTGACTAAGCGTGCAACGCTGCGGCCCTCCTTCCTGCCAGTGGGTAAGGTTTTTGAACCTAGAAGTTTAGTTTTAACTTATTTCTAGAGATGTGTTTTGTTCCGCAGGATTGCCTGCTGAATTCGGGGCGAATTGGAACGGGGCCGTCGGGAAACTGGCTATGGACGCGTTGGTAATACCCAGTCCGGACCACGGTCTCGTGGCCATCGGGTTTGCTCCCTATCGCTGTCTAGGAGGTGAGGCGATACCCAGGAGGGGAATGGAGTGGGGGTTCTCCCAGTATGGGTTCCCAGACCGCTAAGGTCCCCCACAGTGACGGGTTAGACTGGCAGTCCGCCGTCTTCCCTAGCCCCAGTCACTGTGTAAAGGGGATTAGCAGCTCACCACAACGCGTGGTAGCCCCAGGAAACGGGGTTAGACTGGCAGCACGCCGGTCTTGCAACCCCACCATTCACTATGTGGTCCTGGACTTCCTACATCAATTATGTCCCCAGAAATAAGGGTTAGACTGGCAGCCTGCCGGTTCTAGTTAACCGTCCTCGACGTTGGTGGTCAGCAACCCCAAGACCGCTTAGGACTTCCTTAGAGACAGCGGTCAGACTGCCAGTATGCTGGTTCCCACGCTACTGCAGTCCCCACTGACAATGGGTCAGCAGCTTCCAGAACCCGTTTTTTTTTAAGTCATCCTAAATAAGGGGGAAACGGCAGTAAGCAGGTCTCCCGAGACCAGGTGACTAACTATGGGGGGTCAGCAACTCACGAGACCGCTATGGTTCCCCAGGAAAGGGGTTTAAACCTACGATGAAGCCGGTCAGCTGCCCTTGGACACGGTCGAGTCCTGGCCAGAAGGTTCCCCCCTCCTTCTATGGGCAGCTTCCTGTGAACGCCTAAAAACCCCACCTAGAAAAAGGCACCTACTAAGTGGAGTTGCTTCCAGAGATATGCTCCAGAAGAGAGTTATCTCAGCCCGGATATTTATAAAAACCCGCAGGCAGCGGGCACCTGTTTAGGCTAGCACAATTTCTCCTCTCTGAGGAGGGGAGCATCAGTGGGTCCAGTTTCATTTCTGCCCCGAGTCCTATTTTGATATAGGTTCCGAGGTGCCATGTCCGCGCAGGTATCCTCAGAGGGGGCCTGCAAGCAGCACCTGTCCAAGGGCTGTCTATAGATCTCCCTCTCTGTGAGGGAAGTGCGAGGACATACACGTGATGGATGAGGCAAAAAACCCGGCAGGGGCCAGATTCCCTGAAACTACAAGTGCAGGCAGTGCACAGATGGACACATGAAAACCATCATGTCAGCGATGACAACCCCCCCCACGCCTCAACGGCGATAGCAAGTTTCGCTGAAGTTGATTGACGCTTGAAAGCTGGCCAAAGCTGGTTATCATAATGAAATCAAGGATGGGAATGGAACCCACATTACGGGCCATTGGACTTACCATAGGTCCACCATAGCCTTGTTAGGTAGATGGGGTCTGGTTCGTTTCGAAACATGGGGAAGTGGGACCATCTTACCATTCGTAATATTTACACTTGTTTGGTATAAATGAAAATGTTAACATGTGATGGGTAATTATTACACATTTATATAAAGGTAACCAAGCATAGGCTTGAATTGTGGCCACAGACGGTAATAAAGGTCAGAGTTCTCCTTGAGGCAACCTCAGAATGCCGGAGAGCTTTAAGGCAGCCAGTAAGTATGGCCAGAGCTGCAATTCAAGGGCAGGCACGGAATATGGTGCGCTTTCCTTGTGAAAGATGGAGAGATGCCGGTTCATATTTTGGAATACCTCCCATGAGCCAACATAGCTTTCAGTATATGGAAATTCTCTACTGTCTAAATACTTATTTCCTAGGATCCTTTATGGTATGCATCGGTTTCATAGATGCATACTGTTTTGGACCCATTCACTAGAAGGTCACCAGAGAACATTTCAATTTTGGTCTAGAGGAATTTCTTATCGCTGTGTTTTTGGCCTTTAAATCAACTGTTTTAGCATCCAGTCTAATTTTAATTGAATACCACTGAAAGTTGTTGTTTTATCAGGTTTTTACCTTTAACTATTAATTACCTGTGATTCCGTCCTGTGGGCAACAGATTGGAATCAATTGATGCCTGTAACAACCTTGTTATTTCAAAGCAGGTCTTCTAGTTTATTAAGAGTAATATTGCTATAGCAGCTGTGTTTTTCAGCTGTGCAATTGGGTCCTTGCATCATTAGAACTTTCAACGTGCAAGTATAACCTCTCAAATGCCATATTATGTCTTGTTAACAGAAAAACCTGTGCTTATTATCACTGCATCTAAACCGATGGTGGTCGAACTTCATTCCGTATTGCTCCAGTAGTTTGGTCATATCTTCAGTTATATTACTTACACGTGATACTATGGGTTTAAAGGGTTATTGTGCGAATATGCAAAACCTGTCATGCTTCGTTCCAAGTTGATACACTGTGGTGGTGGCATATGTTCAGTCACATGGATGCAATAAAGTCAAAGTATCCTGTCATACTGTTACCCAACCTTTTTTGGCGATGGCTGGTGTATCAACATCTATGCAAAGTCAATGACAGCACAGTTTTGGATGTTGGAACATCACGAAGCATTTTAGGACCTGTGGCTCGGTACCGTTAGCACCCACTATCGCTATGTTTGCATGCAGGCTCATTCTCGCTACACAGGAGGAGGAATGTTCCTTAATTGGTTTCTCCGTTTTGCTTCAGCCTCACGTCTTCAGGGCTTGCATCGATATTCAGCAGGACATATCCCGTCATTCAGGTTTCTCGGACTGTTCTGACTGGCCGTACCGCTGGTTTCCCGCAAATGATTAGGATAATATAGAACCTTACATGGGGTTCTAAACGTAAAACTTTGCTGGTTCAGCCTGGTGCATTCGGGGAACAAGCAGCCTCTACATGATTATATCAATTAATTGCTTGTACAGAATCTGAGAAGACCGCTCCTGCGGAGCAAGCTGTCAGACCTGATTCCATGTATGTCCACTGCAGTAATGTCAGCTATTGAGGGATTGTCAACCAAAAAGCACGTACTTTTGGCCTCTTCAGGAGATGGGAAGTGGAATTTTTCTAGTTAAATGTTATATTATGACATATAGTAGGCGGCCACAGAAACTGACGTCTTAGAGTTCTTTTCTATGGGTTTTATTGACAATAAATTAAGTGCTAGTCCCATTAACTGTCACCATACGTGCTTCTCCTCATAGTTACTGCAGCAAGTGGGACCCGCTCTCTCGGTTTCACCATAGGCTGGTGCCCAGTATTTAGGATATCATTAACACAAGTTCTTCCAATGTACCCAAGTACAACAGAATGTATTGTTTGTTAACATTATTTATTCTCGCACTATGGGGCTTCCAAAAAGTGCTATATCTCTATCTTTGGTTCAGCTCTCATAGGTTTGTTATTCCCTGGCGCTGCCACTCAGCAGCCACACGGGTCCAATCATTACATAAATTGCGCAATGACAGGATCATTTTACACCTGCAATATCATAATTCATGTTTATATACTCCAATGCACCTTTGGTTACATGTGGTCACACGTTTACCTCATTTCTTGACGTCAAGATCATCTAGAGCCTTAGAGGCTCTGATACTAGTTTCAGACCATTTCCAGGTGGTTATGCAAGGTTTGGCTTATAACAGACACGAGTAGATACTGATTTCTAATCGCTTCATACTCCACCAGTTCCGCTGTACAGCACAAGCAGCAAGGGTTATGTACGGTCCGCTGGACCACATCTGTCTACTGCAGGATGTCTAATCAAACGAGGTATCCAACATTTTATTTTAAACCCATTGCCAGACCAGGGGTGTTTGCCAACTATATTAGGTTCAAATTATAGCTCCCCTCGGTTGAGAGGTGTTACTGTTATTATTGTTTTGTTCTTTATCTGCATCAGCATGTTTTTTAAACCTATGTCATGTTGAATGTATGGAATGGCATTATGATGTTTCCCTCATTTATGGTCAACTGATGCAGTCGTGATTGGTGGACCCGTTTTTTCCCACGGCATGAAATCGCAGACCTTTCAAAGTCTTCACGTAGCCACTCACGTGACTCGCGAAGTAAAATAGTAAGATTAAAACGAGAACTTACCAGTTTTGAAGTTTTGATCAATTATTTTTATGAGGAGTTACGATGATGGATTACGTGCCCCTCCACTCCCTACCCACATAACTTAGCGATCATCTGGTAGTTCTAGTCATCCATAATCATACTATGTTAGTTCAATACAACTGTTATTGGTGATTTCACACCGCTGCTTTGAAGATTGACGCGCATGCGTGGGGATGGCCTTCTTCACGTAATCCCCCATCGTAACTCCTCATAAAATAAAAATCAAACTTCAAACTGGTATTTTCTCGTTTAATCTTACTATTTTGTTGAAACTGTGATTCACAAAGACATATAATAATTTATGTTTCTACTTCTTCTCGATTTATTTCTTCCATCGCATTATTAACTGAGATAGTCAACTACTAATAAAAGCAGAAACTGCCTATTGTGCAATATTTCATTTGAGCTCTCCCCTCCAATTTCTATGTTTCTATGTTTCTAACCCTAACCCCTAAACCTAATACCCTAATACCCTAACCCTAACCTAACTTTTATAGTGACATCACAGACCCACACCCTAACCCTAACACACCCACACACTTAGTAATGAGCCAAAAATATAGAGGAACGTGTAAACAGGAAAGAGAGGCCAGATAGCTCAGAAGATATCTGGCCTCTCTTTCCTGTTTACACTGTTCTCTATATTTTGGGCTATTACTAAGTGTGTGGGTTGTGTTTAGGGTTAGGTGTAGGGTGTGATGTCATTCTATATCGGTGAGACACAACAGCGAGGCTTTGGCGATCGTTTCGTCGCCGGTTCGGCCGAACACCTCCGCTCGGTCCGCAATAACCAACCCGACCTCCCGGTCGCTCAGCACTTCAACTCCCCCTCCCATTCCGTAATCCGACCTCTCGGTCCTGGGCCTCCTCCATGGCCAGAGTGAGCAACACCGCAAGTTGGAGGAACAGCACCTCATATTCCGCTTGGGGAGTTTGCATCCTTTGTCTAGGCTTGAACATTGAGGGTATTTTCTCAATTCTGTTAACCCCTGCTGTCTCCTCCCCCTCCCACCTCTCCCCCAGACCTCGGGGCCCTGGCATTCCCTCTATCTCTATCTACCTCCCCCACCCTAGTCGCACCAGCTTCTCATTTTCACACACACAAATTAAAGCTTACAATGGCTTGTTCCCTTTATCATCGATACTTTTTTGCATATCTTTCATTTCATTGTTCTTTATCTCTACACATCACCAGTCTATATCTCTCGTTTCCATGATCCCTGACCAGTCTGAAGAAGGGTCTCGAACCCGAAAACGAATCGCTATCTCCTTCGCTCCTCCGAGATGCTGCTCACCCGCTGAGTTTCTCACAGCATTTTGTGTAACCCCCAGCTCAGAAGATAACCCGTGAGCAAAAAGTATTAGGTGTATGCAATCATTTGATGTAAAGAATGTAACATACTGTACATAGGCGAAACAGGTAACAAGCATCAGAGTCAGACTGACAGGAACCTCACAACATTACAGGGGGACCAATCCATACCCATTAGCAGGCACTCCAGCAACATGGGTTTCCTGCTCCCTAGAGAATCATGGGCCTGGAAACAAACATAAATTTGGACAACAGGGAGACGGAAATGAGCAGAGAGGCTATGGATAGAAGCTCTACAAGACGAAAGAGCTCAATGGCCTAAATCTCGCAAAACTTAAACATAGGTAGATCTGCCTGTACTCCCACAAATCTATGGAAGGGCAAGTGTAGGCAACTAGATTTGGACAAGGGTGATGAAACTGTGGGCCAAATACCAAGTGACAGTAAATAGGAAAAGGAATCCCCAAGGTGGAGATCAACAAGCACCAAGATGTTGTCCCACTGTCCGATATATCACACCCTAACCCTGCCCCTAACCTAACCAACCCTAACCTAACCCTAAACCCTGACCCTAACCCCCCTTTAACCCTAATCATTAAATACCTAAACCTAATACCCCTAAACCCTTATTCCCTAACCCTAACTAACCTTTACAGAGACCCCCTAAACCGTAGGCCCGTCACCTAACCCTAACTAACACTAACCCTAACTAACCCCTAACCCTAACCCTAACCAGATGTCGAAACCCTTAATACCCTAACCCTAACACTCCTAACCCTAACCTAACCTATAAACCTAACCCTAACCCTAAACCCTAGTGGAGGAGGACTTCAACATTGGGCCACAAGACCCTCTTCACCGCCCTCCCACAGAGGGTCTGCACTTAAGACACATCAACGTCAGATTTCTTAAAAAGCATAAAAGCACCCAGACCTCGCGAGGAGAGGAATCTAATCATGCTTAAAATTACACTAATAACAAAGATATGGGCAACTTGGCTGTCCAGGCCAATAAAAATTGTAAGGGCGTTTGGAACTTCCAAGAATTTGCCACGATAAAGGGGGTAAGGTAATGTTCAGCATAGGGGTTAAAATGAAGGACAAGGCTCAGTTCAGTCTACACACAGACCCAGCTGTGGGAAGAGGGACGGTGTGGAAGACTGCACCCATTTTGTATAGCCCAATATAGAGAACAGGGTAACAGGGAAGTAGAGGCCCGTAGCCTCTGAGGATAACCTTGAGACAAAAGAATCGGTGTAGAAAGATATAAGAGGGTTTACTCTATTACAATGGCGATACGTGAAATCAGGTAAAAACAGACATCGGATCTAGGACTAGGACACCCTCAGTCACTCAAGGGGGTAACCAATCTAGTTTACCCGTAGGACTCTTCCAGCAACATGGGATCCAGTCCTTAAGATTGGGCCTGGAAACACATAATGGACAACAGGTACGGAAAAATGAGCCAGAGAGGCTGGCTCTACAGGAAAAAGAGCCCCAATGGCTTAAACTAGCATAAACTCAAAAAACTAGGGTGGATTCCAGACTGACTGCCACAAATTATGGAGGGCATGTGGTATAAGAAATAGATTTGGACTCGGGTGTGAAACCGCGTGGGCCAACTACCAAGTGTCAGACTTATGAAATGAATCCCCAGGGGGGAGTCAACAAACACCAGATTAGGGCATGTTGTCCCACTGTCGATTTTTCAAACTCCTATTCCCTGACACCCTTCAACCCCATCATAAACTCCTAAACCCTAGACCCTTATCCTAACCCCTAAAACCATTAACCCTCTACCATTCATCCTCCTTATCCCCTAACCCTAAAGGCCCCCTGATGTCCCTTGGTTTTGATCAACATCACTTTTTGTTCGCTTGCTCTATCAGCTTGACTAATCTTCTGGATTTTCTGTCGGGATGTAACTTTGAAAGAATGGACAAAATGGGACGTCTGAGAAGCAGAAGAGCCGAGCAGCGAGTACCTCGCGGCCGAAGGGCCCCAGGCGTGAGCGGCGGGAGGTCGTGAGGGCGAGAGTGGAGCTTATTGTACCGCTTTCAAGATTTGATAAGATCCAACATAGGAAGTGTGGGGTAAAACTGGGAAGGACTCGGCGCGGTGCAGCAAATGGTATTGGGGGTTGTGCACAAGGATAGAGTAGTGGTTGGCTCAGGAAACAAAGTGTAGGGATTAACGGTCCCTTTCAGTATGGCAATTACTAAATGGTGTACCAAGGCTCGGTGCTGGGATAAGACTAAATTTACAATTAAACTAAAAAAATTAACTATAATAGTCACAATCCACACTACACAATAGCAGATTACAAAAAACACTCACACATCACACATAATATAGCAATACTACGTAAGTACATTATAATACACCCAAGCACAAACAAAAAAAAACGCTACAACTGCATACCCAATAACACTTTATTATAACACTCTCGCATTTAACAGACTATAACACAATAACAACACTAAATCACATCGATATTACAATCTGTTTTGTAATATTCATCACACAATATACTAATACATAACTATATATAACACATATAACTAATGCACTAACGTATAGAACTATAAAGACTATATAACTAATATAAACACGCGATATCGCAACGATATAAAGACGCAATACTAACCCTATCATAACCGTGTAGCACTATGAAACAATACCAAGTAGTATCAAAACAGTATAACATGCATTATAAGACACCAGTACACTAATAAAACACGATAATAACGTTAATAATACATTAGAATCCTATGAAACACTTTTTTTTATTTCTTCTATTAATACACCATAACGCACCATACACACTTAAACAATTATAACACATCCTATAACAACTATCATAATTTAACAACATTAATAACACTCTGTAATACACAATAATAATCATTATAACATAAAACTATGCACACTATAACACGCAACAATACACTCTAACACACTAAGATACATATTAATGCACTAGAACACATAACTCACATTAATAATAATACATTATAATACATGCACGATAACACAGAATAACACGTTCTAACACATTGCAATATGCTAAACCTAGACCAAACGCACTACATTAACACCGACTATACATTACACTAACACTAAAATCCCACTATAACGCAAATAAACACTAACAAAAACATCCCAACCCCCCTAACATCTTATAACATATTATGACACTCCTAACCACACTATAACATACCATAAACGACCCCAAAAACTTAAAACAATACCCCCATATAAAACCCCATATACACACTTATCACTTTAAACACGTTCATATTGAGAGTAACACACTGTAATTGCATTCTTTTATAACATTATAATACGTTAAAGGGCATCTATTAAGTCTCGAGATACACTCTTATTGACACAGTTTCATTTACAATACTAACATAACTCAATTAGATGTATATGAGACCAGAAGATTTTATATAATACTCCGATATCTTAAACTCCCTATACCTTTGTCAGGAAATTGGTATACACTCTACTAACTTTTTTAATATCACGACTATAATACACCCCCCCCAACAACAATACAACCACAACATATGTTATTCGTGTGTGTTAACTTAATTATAATGATAATTGTGTCACACTAAGTAACACACTATTATAATATAGACTCACATCACATCGCATATAGATATTAGAGATGTCCTTTAGGATTTAGTTTGTTTAGACGGTTTTTAAACTAACACCAAACCCCAAACCTACCCACAAAGTTTGTTTTGTTATTACAGATTAGAGAAACTTCGGGATGATAATCTACACCCACATCACCACAAACTCCCCCACTTATTAATATGTTACTATTTATCAAAACTGAACAATATATTGTTTACCCAATACCTCCCTCCCTTGTTTACTATAGCAGATTCGAGTGAGTTAAGTTGGTGTGGTCCTCCTCTTCCTGACTTTGGGTGAAGAGATCTGTGTATGGAGGTGGTGTGGGTGTATTGTTGTCCAGTCTATTGAGGACCTAGTAGTGTGTTCAATAGCTAGTATCGTATATTGATGCGGCTTATCTATAGTGACCTGCCACTATGATTATCAACCATCAGTGTGGAGGAGGTATATCGGAGCCGGTGAATTATAAATTATAGCATTAATAACTACTATAAAAATACTATTTTATAAGACGTATAGGTAAATTATGACACAAAATTATAACACATTCGATTATACACTTTTATACCCTTAAGACATAAATGCACTACAAAAATCATGTTCTCCATTAATAAATATATCATATTATAAAATAATATAAAACACAATATCACAATGTACCACTTTAATCCAATCCATTAATATCTATAAAATACTTTAACACTTTTATAATACATTTTAACGCACTGTACAAGGTTATACACCAAAATTAGTCAATACACAACAACACACTTTAAACATTATAACATACCATATTAAAACATATCTAAACATTCTAATACACTCCATGATATTCGCTATACTATAACACACTTACATATAATTACACGTTAGTTTCACCACACAAACGCATTTATAATACTCCTACTCCACACTTAACATAACAATATAAAGCAATACAAAACACTATCACACAGAGTATCATACACTATATACACCAGTACACTCTAATACACCACAAAACACTATAATACATTAGGGATACTATGATAAACACATTTAGACATTGATATTAATTTTTCTAGAATACATTTTAACTTTATAACACACTATCACGCTAAAACAGTATTAACACTCTTAGATATATAATAATTCAATACAAAATATTATGATACAATATTATGCAATAAAACAGAAATAATCAAGTTCGACACATTGCAATATACTATAAGCAATTAACGCAGTTACGCACTGAAATACTATCTATAATGGAATAGATATACACTTTACACCAAAATCTAGTCTAATACATATCCAACATTTCTAACATTATACCTACTTATAAAACGATACAGTACCCTAACCCTATCCGAATGTAACCATCTAAACCCTCTAACGCCTCTCTAAACCTCCTCTAAACACCTGCAAACACCTCTAAACCCATGTAAAACCCTGGTAAATCCTCTATAACCCTGTTAACCCTCCAAACCGCTGTAACCTAAATTCTAATGTATATTAACGTGTTATCGTGTTTTATTGTGTACATAGTGTTTATAATGCATGTTATACTGTTTGTTTGCTTGGTTGTTTCATATGCCTACCACGGTTATAGGGTTTAGTATCCCGTCTCTTTATCGTGCGATTATCGGTGTTAATTTTAGTTTTAGTGCCTAGACCGTAGTGCATATAGTTATAGTGTTATATATAGTAGTTTTTAGTACATTGTGTGATAGAATATTACACAGATTGTTATGATGTGATGTAGTGTGTTATTGTTTGCGTTATCGGTTGTTATATTTAGTTTTAGAGCTAGACGTTTGTGCATAGTTATAGTGTTATATATAGAGGTTATAGTACATTTTGTTGATAGAATATTACACAGATTGTATTTCTGATGTGTGTAGTGTGTTATTTGTGTTTTAGTCTGTTAAATCGAGCAGAGTGTGTATATAATAATGTGTTATTGGGTATGCAGTGTAGCTTGTTTGTGCTGGCTGTATTATTATGTACAGAGTATGCTATATTATGTGTGATGTGTGAGGTGTTATTGTTTATCTGCTATTGTGTAGTGTTGATTGTGACTATTTTAGTGTATTAGTTGTTTTATTATATGTAATGTGTGTTAAAGTGTTTCATTGTATTTGTTAAGTGTGTAATTGGGGTATGTTACGAATGTGTTATTCTGGTTATAATGTATTTTATCGTTTCTATTTGGTAATTGATAGTGTTTTATAATGTTAAATGGGAAGTTTTTGTGTATCTGCAGTAACACTATAACCTCTATAAGACAAATTAACTCTAATAATAGTATAGCATACTATTTGTATTATTATAGTGTGTTATTCAGGGATTTGGTGTGTAAACAGTGTATTATAATTTGTTGTGGATGCACTTGTTGAGTTGTGCGGTGTGTTCTAATGTATTGGTGTTATTGTGTTTATAGTGTAGTTTTGTGTTTTCTGATCTTAATATATAATATAGGTTTTTTATGCAGTTTTTATAGTGTTTTGTAATTTTATTAATGTGTTGTTTTTGTGTATTAGACCATATAGTGAGTTTGTATTGGTTTAGTGTGCGTGTATAATGTACTATGGTGTGTTATAGTGTGTTTTATTGGTGTATTTTAGTTTATGAAAGTTTACTGTGTGATACTGTTATAATGTCTTTCGGATATTATCCTACTTTATATTCTTATTTTAGTGTGTCATTTATGTGTATGGTATTATACTATGTTGTTTTACAAGGTTTATAGGAGATTTTGGCGTGCATACAGAGAGTGGAGTAGAGTGTTTACTATATTGTTTTCAGGTGTTTATTTTGTATATTATTGATTATTGTATATAGCATTTTAGCAGTATAGTGTGTTTTAGTGTGTTATTAGTGTTTGTACCTTAGAAAACTGCTTACACATTGAATACACACCTTATTCGCTTATTACAATTTAATATTCACACATTACAATTTAATTAACCCACTACTTTATATCACATACGCCATTATAATACACCACTCACACAAATAACAGAACAATCTAAATACAGTACAAACTACTATCTACAATATTACACTATTAATACACCAGTAACTATAAATGCTTATAGGATATAATACATTAGGATTGCTATGATTTGCTGTAATGCATGAAGCTATATAACACTTTAAACTATTCTTTAACCACAAGGTATACGCAAGATCATTTAACATTATACACTAACACGCAAAAAATACAATATAAAACACAATAAGATATATAATTTCATCGATACATTTTTATTATATATTTTTATACAAGATCACGCTATATCACTCAATATCACTTTAAAACAGGAATAACACGTATCGAAAACTTAATATACTATTGCGCACTACCAATACATGACACCATAAAATACACGTATAACGCAATATAATACACTTTACACGTTTACACCTATCACACCAAACAGTCTGATACATTTTTAACTTACTGTAATAAAACAATATATTTCGTTTTGATCGAAATCCCTCTATTCCATTCGTAAACCACTCTAATCTCTCTAAAGTCTGAAAACACCTCTAAACTTCGCTAATACCCCTCTAACCCTTCTAAAAAACCCCTGTAAATCCCACTAAACCTCTGAATTCCCACCTAACCCCCTATAACATGATTGAAAACCCTTAAACCTCTAAAACAGCCTGTAAATCCTCTAAAACCGCTCGTAAACCCCTCTAAAAATCTGCAAACACCCGAAAACACATGTAAACCCCTTCAAACCATATGTTAATACCGCTAACCCCACGGAGATCCCTATAAAGCCCTTCAAACACCTCTAACCACTGCTAACCCCTGTTCACCATCTTAAAACTACGCGAAACACCTCAAAACCCTACATGCTAACCCATCAACACCTGTAAATATATGTATCCCACGTAAATCCCTCTTAATCCCTACAAACCCTCAAACCACCCTCAAAAACCCCTCTAAAATCCCTCCAAACCATATCGGCACTTTAACCACTCAATAACTCTCTAAACCCTCTAATCTTCTGTATATCCCTCTAAACACCTGTAAAACCCCTCTATTTTTTAATCTCCTGCTAAACCCCTTGAGACCATAAAACCCGAATAAAGCCCGCCTAAACAAACTCTAACCAATTCCAAAACCATCGCCCGTAATACCTCTCCTAACACACCTTATTCCCCTGCTGACCTCTATAATCACCTTGCAACCACTCTATCCCCCTTAACACCTCTAAACCCCATAACCCCTGTAAAATCTCTTTATCCCCTGTAATCCTCTAAACACCTGTAACCCCTGTAACCGTCACTAACCCCTGCAAACCCCTTTGATATTACCTGATACCCTTTAAATCACATCTCTAAACACCTGATAAACATAAGGAAAACACCTGTAAAGCCCTCATAAACATCTGTACTTACCTCCAACCAACGTAGATCCCTCCCCTTAACCACTCCAAATCCCTCCAGCGCCCTGTAAACTGACTCTAATCTCCCTCCAACTCCCTCTAATCCCTTAAAACAGTACAAATACCCCTCTATACCACCACTAACACCTCCTAAACACTTGCAATTCACTGGAAAAACCCCTCTAACGTCTCCAGTTTGCGTCTCCTGCTGCATTACATCTCAAATCTTCTGGCTTATTCTACCTCCATCCCCAGCTCCTGCTCCATTTCAGCCGCCAGCTACAGCCCACTTCTCGTTGTACCTGTAGCTCCTTCCAGCTCCAGCTCTTGTCTCATTCCAGCTCCAGCTCCAGAGCTTTGCTCCATATCCAGCTCTATTGTCCATTCTCCAGCAGACTCGCTCCAAAGAACTCAACAAGTGCTCTAGCTCTTGCTCCATCGCCAGCTATATCTCTAAGCTCTTGCTACTGCTCAACTCCAGCTACATCACCGCTATACTAGCTAGATCCCCGTCTATCTTCAGTAAATACACAGTCCTCTACGGATGTCTACCTGTAAACCCCCGCCCCCCCACCCCACCCCCCCAACCCCCCACCCCCCCCACTCCCCCCCCCCAACCCCTGCTACATACCTCCAACCCACCCGTAACTCCCTACGCAAACCCCTATAGAATCTACTAAGTCCAATCGCTCCTCCAGCGCCATTGTAAACACATGTGGTCATGACTGTGTACTCCACCCACCCTTAACTCCCCTCCCCACCCCCCCCCCCCACCCCCCCAGCATTCCCCCCCCTCTACCCCCCCTATTTCTATCCCTGTCCTTATCATGCTCCATCTTCAGCGACCATCTTCACAGCCCCTTCTCGTTTCTACCCTGTAGCTCATCTCCAGCTCCAGCGTCTTGCTCCTTTTCCAGCTCTAGCTCCTCTCCAGCCTGACCTCCAGCTCCAAAAAAACCTCAACCTGCTCTTGCTCATGCTCCTCGCCAGCGCTATCTCTAGCTTATAGCTACAGCTCCACTAGTACATTCTACAGCTCTCTCCCATCTCATCCATATATTTTGTACTAGCTAGAGGTATATCTCCAGTCCATCTCCAGCTCACATCTCAAGCTCTGGTAAGCTCTCAGCTCTATCTCTAGCACAGAGCTCTTTACCTCTACCTCCATCTCCGTCGCAAACTCCATTTTCCAACACTAGCTCATGCCGTGCTCTAACTTTTCTGATCTCAATCTAGTGCTGAGCTCCATCTCAAGCTCCATATCGCTCCATTTCCAGCTAAAGCTCCAACTCGTGCTCACTGCAGATACATCTCAAACTCCATCTCCAGCTCACTCCAGCTTTATTTTACACCATATCCAGCTATTGTAACGCCAGCTCTAGCTCCCCTCCAGCTCCATTTCAAGATACTAGCTTTAACTTCATCTCCAGCTCTTGCCCCATCTCCATCTTCAGTTCAAGCCCATTTCCTTCTCCATCTCCAAATCACTCCATTGCCATCGGCCCTGCTATAAATCTTGTTCATCTCATGCTCTATTCTCCCGGCTCCATCTCCAGCGCTTCTCCAGCCTTCTCGTTCTTACCTCTAGCATCTACAGCTCCAGCTCATAGCTCATCTCCTTTTCCAATCGCCTGCTCCAATCCTAGCTCCACCTCAAGCTCCATCTCCATTTCCAGCTCTTGCTCCATATCCAGCTCTATCTCCAGCTGTCTGCAGCCCAATTTACTCAACCTTGCTTATTGCTCTTGCCTCCATCTCCTGCGCTATCTCCAGCTCTAGCTACAGCTCCATTTCCTGCTTTAGGATGTAGTTCCTCTCCTGCTCAGCTCCAGCTCAAGATCTAGCTCCACCTCAGTACTTTCTCCAGCTGTATAGCTCTTGCTCCATCTCAGCGCCTATCTCCAGCTCTATCTCCTGCTCTAGTAAGCCCATTTCCTGCTTTAGCTGTAGTTTCATCTCCAGCTCCAAGCTCGCTTCCAGTCAAAGCTCTAGCTCCACCTCCAGCTACATCGCCAGCTGTTACTAAGCTAGATCTATCTCTCTCCATCTCCCGTCCATCTCAGCTCCTTCTACAGCTTCCCACCCCCCCTCCCCCCCACCAATTTTTTATGCTTAAGCTCCAGCCACCTCCAGCACGAGCAACGAGCTTCTACCTCTACCACAATCTCCCATCTCCAGCTCCTATTTCCGTCGCACTATGTATGCGTAGCATACTCATCGCTACTCTAGTGCATCTTCAAGCTCTACGCTCTGCTCCATCAATGTTCCATATCAGCTTAAAGTTCAGTTCGAGCTCCCCGAGGGTGTATCTCAGCTCTCTTTTTAAACATCCTTCTCAGCTGAGCTCTAGCTTCCAACTCCTGCCTCCATCTCCTGAATGCTTTAACTTCATCTCCAGCTCTACTGTCATCTCAATCTTCAGTTACCAGCTCCATCCTACATTTCCTTCTCAGCTCCAGTCTAGCTCTTATCTGCTGTATCTTCTTTGCTCCATCTCCAGTGCTCTGACTTAAGCTCCTCTCTTGCTCATCTCCAGCTCTATCCAGGGGCCTTCAGTTTCACTCCAGTTTCCAGCTCTAGATCAGGCATCTCCAGCTCCATCTCAGGCCAATCTCAGCCCTTCTCGTTCTATTCTCTTGCTCCATTTTACATCTCCGGCCAAGCTCCATCTCCATTTCAAATGCCTGCTCTAACCCTAGCTCCACTTCAAGCTCCATCTTCCAGTTTCCAGCTCTCTTGCCCATATCCAGCTCTCTCTCCAGTTATTCCAGGCTCCAATTTAACTCAACCTAGCTCTAGCCCTTGCTCTACCATCCAGCTACATCTCCAGCTGTACTACCCTTAGTTCTCCATCTCCTGTCCCTTCTCCAGCTCCATCATTCAAGCTCTAGCTCCTGCTCACCCACCTCTAGCCCGAGCACGAGCTCTACCCATCTTACGACCATCTCCATCTCCAGCTCCAATTTCAGCACTACTCTAGCAACTATCTCTAACTAGCTGCATCTCGTGCTCTAGCTCTAGCACATCAAGCTCATATTCTAGCTAAAGATCCAGTTCGAGTTCCTGCCAGATGCATCTACAAACCATTCTCCTGCTCTAGTGTAATACACCATCTCCAGCACAAGCTCGTGCTCCATCTCCTGCTCATTCTCACAGTACTTAGGCTTTAACTTCATCTCCAGCTTAGCTCTATCTGCATCTTCAGTTACAGCTCCATCTCCAATACATCTCCATTTTCCATCTCCAGCTCCAGGTCTTGCTCCTTTTTCTCTCCATTCCCAGCTCTGACTTAGATCCTCCTCTGTCTCCAGCTCCAGCTCAAGCTCCAGCTTTAGCACCAAACTCCACGTTCCAACTCCAGACTCCAGCTCTAGCCTCATCTCGCTCCATCCAATGGGCTTCCCCAGCTAAAGCTCCATCTCTGTTATCCACTCAGCTCACAAGTTCCAGTCTTTAGCTTCAACTCCATCTCCTCTCCAGCTACAGATCCAGTTTCCAGCTCCATCTCATGCTCCACCTCCAGCTCCATCTGCAGATCCATATCAACTCTTGCTCCTTCTCCATCTCCAAATAGCTACAGCTCTAGCTCCCTCTAGCTCTAGTTGCATCACCAGCTCCATTTTCCAAATCCATCCTGCTGTAACATCTTGCTCCTTCTCCATCTCAGCGCTATAGCTCCTTCTCCAGCTCATTCTTCAGCTCTTGCTCTTTCGCCATCGCTTGATCCAGCTCTAGAGCTATTTCAGCCTCCATCTCCTATCTAAACTTTAGCTCCATCTCCAGATGCAGCTTCTTCTACATTCCGTTCCAGCTTCGATCCAGCTCCTTTGCTCCAGCGCCAATTCCTCGCTCCAGCTCTCGCCCTAGTCCTTCACCTGCTCCAGCTTTCACTCCTCCTCCAGCTCGATCTCCAGCTCGAGCTCTTCTCTAGGGCCATCTACAGGCCCTTCGATTTCCAGCTCCCAGCTCTAGGTCTCTCCATCTCCAGGTCATATCCTCGTGCGCCATATCCAGCTCCAAATTCACAGTTCGAACTCCTTCTCCAGTTTAATCTCTATCTCAGCAGCTTATTCTCCACCTCCATCTCCATGCCATCTCGTGCTCCGACTCTAATCCATCTTCTGCTCCATCTCTAGCTCCTTCTCCAGCTCCACTCGAGCTCCATCTCCAGTTCCAGCTCCTTCCAGCTCCACATCTCCAGGCTCAGCTCCAGACTCATGCAGCTCCAGGCTCCATTCCAACGCCATTCCAGCTCCAGCTCCATGTCCTTCTCTAGCTATAGCTCAATCTTCAGCTCTAGTCCTTTCCCTTCGCCAGCACCAGCTTTAATTAAATCTCAGCTCCATCTCCATCTCCATCGCCAGCTCTAGATTCAGGCTTTCCATCGCCAGCTCCATTCCAGCTCTGTCATAAAGCAGGAGATGGAGCTGGAGCTTGGAGATGGGGATGAATGGAGCTGGATCGGGAGCGGGGAGATGGAGGTGGAGGGTGGAGCTGGAGACGGAGCTGGAGTGGAGCTTGAGGTTGAGCTAGATATGAACTAGAGTTAGAGATTGGAGATTGGCTCAGGAGGGGAGGTGGATCCTGAGGTGCAGATAGTGCTGGGATAGAGCTGGAGCTAGAGAGAGATAAATAAGGAGCTGGCGGAAAAATAGAGGTGGAGCTAATGATGGGGATGGAGCTAGTCATGAGATGGTCCTGGAGGTGCGGGAGGATGGAAGATGGAGATGGAAAAACTGGGATGGAAGAGGGAACTAGAGCTGGAAGCTGAAGATGGAGGAAGAGCTGGAGGATCGAGTTGCAGTGGAGCTGGAAGCTAGCGCTTGGATGGTGCTGGAGATGGAGCTGGGGAGAATGGAGGATGGAAATGGGAGTAGAGATGAGCTGGAGCTAGAGCTGGAGCGGAGCAAGAGCTGGAGGTGGAAGCTGGAGCTGGAGCTGGAATGGAGCGGAAGTTGAGAATGGAGATGGAGAGGCTGATGCTCGTAGAGATGAAGATAGAGCTAGAGCTAGAGCAAGAGATAGTTGGGGAGCTAAAGCTGGAGGTGGATCTAGAGCTGGAGCTGGAGTTGGAGCTTGGAGTTGGCGATGGAGTGGAGGAGAGGTGGATCTAGAGTTGGTAGCTGGAGTTGGAGCTGGAGTTGGAGCTGGAGCTGGCCGCTTGGAGCAGGAGCTGGAGATGGTTGTGGGAGATGGACCTGGAGATGGGCTAGAGTGGTGTTGGAGCTGGAGCTGGAGCTGTAGATGGAGATGGGCCTGGAAATAGAGCTGGAGCTGGAGCTTGAGGTAGAACAGTGTTGCTGGAGTTGGAGATGGTGATGGAGAGACTGGAGACGGAGAGCTGGAGCTGGAGCTGGAGCTTGAGGTTGAGTCTAGAGATGGAACTAGAATGGAGTGCTGATGGAACTGGAGATGGAAGCTGGAGATGGAGCTGGAGCATGAGGTGCAGATAGTGCTGGGGCCTGGAGTGGTAAGGCTAGAGAGAGAAAAAGAAGGAGCTGGCCGAAAAAATTAGAGGGGGACTAGTGATGGAAATGGAGCTAGACTGATGAGTGGACCTGGAGGTGCGGTGATGGGAAGGGCTGGAGATCGTTATAAACTATACACTATAATGGCATTACTACATACTATCAAACATTAACACAATATTAATATAGTAAACTCACTATAAAAACATTTTTAAATTATAAATACACAACAATACACTTTACAACTGGACAAACTATAATATATTCAAAATTTTATACCATATAGTACTGTATAGTTATCACTTGTAACAAAACTATAACACTATAAGAATTCCACGCATGATAAAACCTTTATATATTATAACACTATAACATTTATAATAGTCGCATACACTACTAACATCTTTAACATTATAAAATAGTATATTACACAATAAAGCACACACAATAAACAACTATTACGCTAAAACATATTACACACACATTAACTTATTTAACCAAAATAAATGCTATATACAATATAACTATAACACACTATAACGACTTATAATGCCTATAATGCTATATACAAATATACAAACTTTCATTATAAACCAATATACAATATAAACACTATAACACCAATATAATGCTATAATGCTATTTATCAATATACAATATAATACAAAAAAACCTGAAAAAAACAATATAGTTAACGAGAATACACGCTCTGTAACACGCCATGATCTACTACATCACTGTAAAACAACTTACTTTAAACCAGTATTTAATACCATATGTCTTTATGACACACTAAAATTAGAATATATAGTAGGTAATATTCCGAATAAGGACATTATAACAGTATCACACTGTATTTATTTCATAAACTAGAATACACTCATTTATACTACTTTAACACACCAGAGTACACTATTATTGCACTCTAAACCAATCTAACTCACTATTATGGTTTAATACACAAAAACACACTTTTATATTTATTACATAACTCTATAATACTGTATAAAAACTATATCATGAGTATTAGGATCATATTAGCACAAAATACACTTTTAACAACTATTAACACCATATACATTAGAACCACCGCACACGACAACAATGCAACACAACAAATCATATACACGGTTATACAATCACAATATCACTGTAATACCTATATACTTACAAATAGTAGGCTATACTATTATATAGTGTTACTGCAGTGCACAAAAACACACATACTTTATAACACTATGTAGTCCATATAACGATTATAATACATTATAACACATAAGAACTCATTCTCATACACTATTACACACTACAATACTATGAAACACTTTAACCAACATTACCTATAATAGAACAACCTAAAATACACTCAATAGTCACAAATACACTACACAATTGCAGGATTACAATAAACACTGCACACATCACACTTAATAAAGCATACTACTGTACTTTTATAATACACCAGCACAAACCACGCTACTCTGCAGTACCAAATAACACATTATTATACACTCTCGCATTTTAACAGTCTATTTAACACAATAAACCTACATCCACATATATTATTATCTGTGTAATATTCTATCCACAATATACTCATAAGGTTTTAGATGCGGTTATTAGAGGGGTTTTAGGTGTGTGCAGATGTTTAGAAGAGGTTTAGGGTGGTTAGATGGTTTTTTGAAGGGTTTAAGAGGTTTAGAGAGGTGTTTACAGGGTTTTCGAGTGGTTTACAAGGGGCTAGATGGTTTAGAGACGTTTGCAGGGGTTCTGGATGGGTTTAGATTAGTTTACGGGGGTTTTAGGAGAAAGAATGTTGTAGAGAGGTTTACATGGGGTTTTCCAGGTGTTTACATGAGGTATCGAGGGCCTGTATAGGGGTTTAGTGGGAATTAGAAGAATTAGTGGGGTTTTTTTTGAACGAGATTGGAGGGGTGTTTGTAGAGGGATTTAATGGGGTAGAGTATACAGAAAAAGTTTTGAGGGTTTTACAGGTGTTTCCGGGTGTTTACATGTTGTTTAGAGTAGGTTTGCTTGGGGTTTAGAGATGTTAATAGGGTTTTACATGTGTATAGGTTTAATGTGAAATATAGGGATTTAAAGGGTGGTTATTATAGAGGGATTTAGAGGGGTTTGAGAGGTGTTTAGAGTGGGTTATATTGTTTTTGATGGGTTTGGAGGGGTTTGTGGGTTGTTTTGTTTAACGGGACTTTTATAAGGGGTTTGAGGGTTTTAGTGGGATTTAGAGGGGTTTTAAAGGGGTGTAGGTGGTTCCACATGGGTTTTCGGTGGTGTGTAGATGGGTGTACATGGGTTATAGAAGGGTTTAGGGGATTACAGGGGTTTAGAGGAGTTTATAGAGGTTAGAGGGGGTTTTAGTGGATTTCGCGGGCTTTTTACGGAGTTTAGAGGCGTTTAGGTGGCCCACACGCTTTGAGAGGGATTTACCAGATATTAGAGGATTTTTGGGGGGAATGAATAGTGGTTTTTACGGGTTTACAGGGGGTTTCAATTTAACCCTTGCTTTCCCTCTCTCTCCGTCCCTCCCCAAACCCTAGTTCTCTGACTAGTTTTTCTCTGGTCTCCTGATTAATATATTCTGTATTGTATGCCTCGTTGTCACCTTCCCCACAGCTTAACAATGAACCATTCTACATTTCTTTTATCACGATTGATTTGATCGTCATTTTCCACCACCTTGCCCCTCCATACCTCTACTTTCCCTCCCAGCTCAGAAGAAGTTTGTCTCAACCCAAAAACCATCACCCTTTCATTCTCTCGAGATGCTGCCTGCCCAGCTGAGGTTACTCTAGCATTTTGTGTCTATCCTCGGTGATAAACAAGCATCTCAGTTCCTTCCTGAAAACGTCTATTGTCGGTGATTCACATTGCCTCACGATACTATAAGCTCATACCATTTGCAGAGGCAGGTGACCATGGTCAGTTTAAGACATCACTGATGGGAAAATAGGACATAGCGTCCCTTTCTCTTACCCGTTAAAGGACCTGCAGCAGTAGTAAAGGACTTTGCTTATCTCGAGGAATGAGGGGGTATATCCTCTTAGTAACTTTCTCGAATATGAAAGGCTGGATAGATTGGGATGTGGAGAGTATGTTGACACTAGTGGGAGAGACTAGGACCTGTGGGCTTTTGAGTGCTCGCGTTTTTTTTATTATTTTTTTTTAGTTTTTTTGTTTTTAGTTTTTGAGTTTTAGTATATATTTTTTAGTTTTATAGTTTTTTTTATAGTTTTTTTTTTTTTATTAGTTTTGTTTCTTTTTTTAGTTTATAGAATTATCATTTTTAAATTTTATCTAATAAATTACTACCAATAAATTAGATAAC
>JAVHYY010000669.1:0-46762 GCA_035221665.1 Okamejei kenojei
TGGGGGTTAAGAGGTTAGAGGTTTTTACAGTGTTCTTACAGGGTTTAAAGAGGTTTAAGAGAGGTTCTATGATGCGTGTGGCGGTGTTATCAAATGGAGGGTGTGTTAAGTGTTTAGGGGGATTCCAGAATGGACCGTAAGGAGTTTGAAGTTAGATTTTTGAGAAGGGTGAGTTTATTGCGCTAATCTTTGTAGAGGCGATGTCGAGTGTTCACCATAGATGTAAGAATTTAGGATTTCAACAAAGGTTATGTGAGGTCTAAAACGGGTCCGCTCAGAAGATAAGAAGGGATTTAACCAGGTTTACATGTTAAGTGGGTGTCAGAGAATTTGGATTTAAAGTGGATTCCTTGTGTGGAGTGGGTTTAGTCTACATATCGGTTAGTGCGTTTAGAAGGGTTAAGTAGTTTATAGGGTCATAGGTTAGAGAGGTGATTTGGCTCGGGTTAGACGTGTTTAGAATGCCGAATAGTAGTAAAATGTTAGAGGTCTTGGATAGTAGGGCGTTAGCGAATTTAGAAGGGTATAATGCTTTAAGGGTGTTAAGAGGGGGTTTAGAAGGATTTTGATGGTTTCTGATCTACACCTCCAACCACACGTTTTTCTTTATTAGACGCCACATTAGATATTTTGCAGTGGTTAGAGGGATTAAGGGAGAGTTTAGAGGGTTAGGAGGGCGATCCGAGTGCGTTTGAGCAGTTAGAAGGGTTTTAGTAGGGTAAATAGGAGGTTTAAGGGTTTAGAGTGTTTCTAAGGATAGAGTCGGTTCTAGAGGGGTTTTGCAGTGGGGACTGAGGTTTGAGGGCGTTCAAGGATTGGGGGGTTGCAGGGGTTTAAAAGGGCGAGAAGGGGTGAGTCACGGTTTACAGGTGTTTAAGGGTTTTATAGCGATTGGTGAATGGTTTACATAGTGTTTTCGAGCGTGTAGAAAGTGGTTCAGAGGGTCAAGGGCTTTACATCGATTGGGTGTGGAGGGGTTTTAGAAGGGCGTTCCAGGGAAATTAGAAGGTGTTTATTGGTTTAAAGGGTTAGAGGGTTAAGGTGGGTTTCGAGCGTTTAGAGGTGGGTTAATGGAGTTTAGTGGTTTAAAGTTGCGGCGTGGTTTTACTAGGGGAATAGTCTGTGTTTTTGAGGGATTTGGAAGCGTTTGGGATTATTAGAGTGAAGTAGAGGGTCTTAGAGGGGGTTTTAGCAATGGGTTTTAGAGTATCATGTTTAGGTGGTTACTGATGTTTATATGGGGGTTACGTGGAGTCGATGAGTTAAAATACGGGTTTTAATGAGGCTTTGAGGATTTTAAGGGGGTTAGATGGGTTAACAGATGGTTTAAGGTTTGAGGTTAGAATTGATTTACTTGGGTTTAGAGGGTATAGATTATGCTTAGATGGTTTTTTAAAAGTTTACGGGGTTAAGGGTTAGAGTGTTTACAGTGTAGATACATGTGTTCTAAAGGTGTTACAGAGGTTAGGGTATTTCGAGGGGGTTTTAGAGGGTTTTGGTGAACTTAGATGATTTAGAGGGTTCATATGATTTTGAGGGTTTGAGGAATTTAGAGGTGTCTATGGGGTCTTAGATTGGATATTAAGAGGTGGTATGGACTGGGTTTTAGAAACATAAAAGGTAGAATATTATAGAATTAGAGTGCAGGAGATGCCATTCGTCCTTTCGAGCCTCACACGCCATTCAAATGACATGGATATCATCCAACTCATATCCCGAACCTGCCTTCCTCCATACCCTCCCTGACCCCCTACCAAAAGGGCCACATCTAACTCCCTCTTAAATATATCCAATGACTGCCTACCACTACCGCTATGATGGCAGAGAGTTCCAAACCCCCCACACTCTTGTGAAAAAAAGTCCTTCGCATACTCGTCTTAAAGGATTTCCCCCTATCCTTCAAACTGTGGATCCCCTTGTCCTGCACCTCCCCAACTTCGGAACAATCTCCTACATCAAGCCCGTCCAACGCTTAAGACAGTTTTGTAAGTTTCTATAAATCCCTCTCACTCTCATAAAATTCTAGAGACCGAGTCTTTCCAGTCTTTCTTCATAAACAGTCCTGGACATCTGGTGAACCTTCCTCAAGTGCACTCCCTCATGTGCAATCGATGTCCTTTCCTCAATGTGAACAAACTGTAACCAATATTCGAGGTGTGGTCCTCACCAAGACCCTATATAACTGAAGTAGAACCTCCCTGCTCTCCATTCTCAACATCCTTTGCTAAGAAACAACTTATGATTCCTTTTACTCTGCACGCCTCGCTGCACCTGCGATGCCTACTTTCAATGACTGTTACCATGACACCCATGTCGTTGCTTGCATCTGCGTTTCTCCAAACGGCCATTATTTAGATAATAGTCGTTTTCCTTTTTTTACCACCAGAAGTCGATAACTCACATTATCCACATTATACGGCATCTGGCCAAACATTGCCCACTCACCCATTTATCCAATCACCGTCGCAGTCTCCTAGCATCCATCCTCACAGCTAAGCACTCCCCCCAGCTTAGTGGTCATCCGCAACTTTTGAGATATTGTCTCATTTCCCTCATCCAAGCATTAATGAACAGATTGTAAAACCTAGTTGTGTCCCAACGAGCCGTGCGGTACCCCACTCATCACTTGCCCGTGCCATTGTGAAAAAGGACCCGTTTACCGCCTACCTCTTTTGCTTTCTGTTTGCCAACCAAGTTCTCTAATCCACACAATACTGAACCCCCAATGCCGTAGGCTTTAAGTTTCTATACTAATTCTCTTATGTGGGAACCTTTTGTCGAAAGCCTTCTGCAGTGCCAGGTACTTCACAGTCTACTGGCATCTCTCCCCTACTCCCATGCTACTAGTTACAGCCATCGAACAATTCCCACAAGATTCGTCAGCATGGGTACATTCGTAAATCCATGCTGACCTTTGTCAATAATTTTCACCACTTTCCAAATGGTCTGCTATCCCATGCTGTAATAATTGACTCTAGCATTTTCCCCACTACCATGTTTGACTAACTGGTCTGTATCCACCTTTTCCCTCCTCCCTCCTTCTTAAAACAGTGGTTACTTTGCAGATCCGCCAATCCGCAGGTACTACACCAAATTCTTAGAGTTGATTGAAAACATTATCAATAAGCATCCACTATTTCCGGATCTTACGATCCTTAAGTGCTCTGGATGCAGCCTATCTGGCCCTGGGGATCTATCGGCCTTTAATCCATTCAATTTACCCAACACCACTTCCTGACTAACCTGGATTTCCGCAATTCCTCTGATATCCCTGATATTTCCGTCAGATGATTCGTCTTCCTTTGTGAAGACGGAACCAAAGTAGTTATTCAATTGGTCCCCCATATCCTTGTTCCCCATGATCAACTCACCTGTTTCTGACTGCAAGGGACCTACATTTGTTTTAAATCATCTCTTCTCTTCACATATCTATAAAAACATTTGCAGTCAGTTTTTATGTTCCCTGCCAGTTTTCTTCCATAATCTATTTTTCCATTCCTAATTAAGCCCTTTGTCACTCTGCTGATTCTCGGAATTCTCCAGTGCTTGGTATGCTGTGTTTCTGGCTACCTTGTACGCATATAATTTGCTTTGATACTATCCATTATTCCCGTGTTATCAGGGATGCACTACCTTTCCCTGATTTATTATTTTGGCCAAACTGGGAATGACAATTTTTGTCTAGTTCTTCCATGCGTCTTTAAATGTCTTCCATTGCGTATCCACGTCAAACCTTTTTACCATATAACAATATAACTTTTACAGCAGGTAACAGGCCTCTCGGCCCTTCAGTCGTTTGCCGACCATTTGTTTTCCCTAGTCCCATATACTGCAATCAGGACCATACCCCTCCATTCCCTTCACGTCCATATACTATCACTTTACTCTTAATGTTAAAATGATCCTGCCTCCACCACTTCTGCTGGAAGCTCATTCTACACAGCCACCACCCTCTGAGTAAAGAAGTTCCCCCTCACGTTACCCCGAAACTTCTGTCCCTTTTAGAATTGATTGCCAGTCAATCTTGGCCAATTCACTTCTCATACCCTCAAAGTAACCATTCTTTAAGTTTAGAACCATTGTTTCTGAATTGACAATGTCACTCTCCATCCTAATGAAGAACTCGACCATATTATGTTCGCTCTTGCCCAAGGGGGCACGTACAACAAGACATGCTAACTAACCCTTCCTGCTTACTCAATACCCAGTCTAAAATAGTCTGCTCTCTCGTTGGTTCCTCTGCATTTTGATTTAGAAAACTATCCCGCACACATTCCTAAAAATCCTCTTCCTTAGTGCCCCTGGCCAATTTGATTCACCCACTCTTATGTAGATTGATGTCTGCACATTATAACTGTTTTGCCTCTTGTCGCACGCTTTTATAATTTCCTGTTTGATACCATCCCCAACTTTGCTACTACGGTTAGGTGGCCTCTGCACAAAACCACAGAGTTTCCTACCCCTTACTGGTTTCGCAAGCTCTACCCATGACGAGAAGTCAACGGCACATCTCAAGCTAATGTCCTTCCTTTCCATTGCGTTAATCTCCTCTCTCTAACCAGCAACGCGACCCCACTCCTTTTTCTCTCTATCCCTCATATATTGAATATCTGGGATGTTCATCTTCCAGACTTGATCACCTGGCCCCGAACCATGTCTCCGTAATCCTACCTATTTCATAATGATTAATAGCTATTTGCACGGTTCACACTCATCACCTTATTACGAATACCCTTAGCATTGATACAAAGCATTTCAAGTCTTGTTTTTACAACGCTCTTACCACTTAAATATTTATGTGACAATGGGACCTTTTTGATATTTGCCCTGGTTTTTGTCTGTCTGCCACTTTTACTTTTCACCTGCTCCCTATTGCTTCTCCCTCGTTTTACATTCAACTGCGTCTCTGCTCTTGTACCCTTCCCCTGCCTCATTAGTTTAAATCCTCCCCTACAGCACTAGCAATCACCCTCCCTAAGCCAAGGACATTGGTTCCATTCCAGCCAGGTGCAGGACGTCTGTATGTACTGGTCCACCTCCCCCTGAAATGGGTCCAGTGCCCTAAAACTGTGATTCCCTCCCCCTTGCACCCCAATTTTTCTTTCAAGCCACGTATTATACCATATAACCATTATAACCATTACAGCACGGAAACAGGAACCTTCTCGGCCTTCCAGTCCGTTTGCCGCCCATTTGTTTCCCCTTAGTCCATCTACCTGCACTCAGACATACCCTCCATTCCCTTCTACGTCCATATACCTTCCACTTCCATATACCTATCGACCCTGCCTCACACTTTGCTGGAAGCGCATTCACACTGCCACCACCCTCTGAGTAAAGATGTTCCCCCTCACGTTACCCCTAAACTTCCGCCCGTTTATTCGCATGTCATACCCTCTTGTTTGAATCTTACCTATCTTTAATGGGATAAGCTTTTCCACGTCAACTCTGCCTATCCCTTTCATCATTTTAAAGACCTCAATCAAGTCCCCCTTAACCTTCTGCGCTCCAAAGAATAAAGACCTAACTTGTTCAGCGTTTCTCTGTAACATGGGTTGCTGGATCCCAGGCAGCATTCCTCTAATCCCATCATCTGCAATATCCTCCTACTTCTACGCTGACATGCCCGTGGTACTGGTAATAATCCAGTGATTATTACCTTTGAGTTCCTACTTTAAAGTGTATCTCCTTGCTCCCTGTTCACCTTGTAGGACCTCATCCCTTTTAGATGGTGTTGGATGGGTTTAGATAGATTAGATATCGGTTTGGAGTTGGCTTAGAGGGGTTTAGGTGTTTAGAGGGTTTTAGATGAGATATAGACCGGTGTATAGAGAGGGTTTAGAGAGGTGTTTGCAGGTTTTTACAGGGATTTAGAGGGCTTTGGAAACATTTGGGTTTGAGCTTCTTAAGGGGATTAGAGGGATTCCATGGGTTGGAGTGGGTTTAGTTAATATCGGTTAGTTGGTTTAAGATAGGTTTAGATTGAGTTTTTTAGGGGGGTTTTTTAGAGCGTGGTTTATATCGGATTAGACGGGTTTAGAAGTTGTAGAGGGGGTTGACAACAAGGTGTTGCGAGTTTAGAAGGGGGTTGAATGCAATAGATGGTGGTTAGGAGGGGTTTAGATTAGTTTAGATCGGTTAGAAACGTTAGATGGTGTTAGAGGGATTAGAGGGTGTTTAGAGGGTCTCTGAGATGTTTTGGACTGGTTTGAGTTTTAGAATGGGCTCCGTAGTGTTCAGAGGGGCTCAGATGTGTTTTAGAGGGAATTAGGAGGGGTTTATTATGAGGTTACGGTGGTTTACATGGCTTGGGGGAGGGGGGGTTATAGGGGTGGGGAGGGTTTTCGAGGGATTTGGAGCGGATTTGAGGGGTTTAGAAGGGTTTAGGATTGAAATTGAGGTTACAGTGGATATGAACGGTGTTTGGACGGGTTTCGGTTTAGAGTTGCTTTTAGAGGGGTTTATAGTGTGTTTACAGAGAAGTTTAGAATGGGTTTAGAGGGGGATGACAGAGGTTTATAGATGGTTTAAGAGGTGTGTTTAGAGGGGGTTTATGTGATTTAGAGGAGATTTAGCGGAGGGCTTAGGGGGGGATTAAGGTTATTATCAGGAGGGTTTAAAGGGGATTATCGTGTGTGGGAGGGGTTTAGAGGGGGATTAGAGAAGTTTTAAGGGCGTTCCGAAGTGGTTTTTTAGGGAGGTTTTATAGGGGGGTTTTTGGAGGGTTTTGAGGTTTAGAGGCTTTAGGGTTTGTTTTGAAGGGTTTATAGGGTTTAGAGGGTTTCGAAGGGTTTTAGTGGGTGTGAGGATGATAATAGGGGTTTAGAGGTAGAGTTGATTTAGGGGGATTTACAGGGTTAGAAGGGTTTAGAGGGGGGGGGGGGGGGCATTTAGAGGATTACGAGGGGGTTTTAGGGGGGATTTAGGACTTTCGCGGGGATTTAGAGCGTTTTAGAGGGGGTTCAGAGGAGCTTAGAGGGGTATTTTTATAAAGGGGGTTTAGAGAGTGTTCAGAGAGTTTTTCATGGATTCAGAGGGGATTCAGTTGGGTTTAGCGGGATTAGAGGGCTTAGAGTGGTATAGAAGGGTTTAATGGGTTTTAGAGGCGTTTAGATATTTTACAGTGGGTTCTTAATCGAACGATTGGAGGGGGTTTAGAGGGAGTTAGGGATGGTTTTATGGGGATTGGATGGGTTTAGTGTAGATTAAGATTTAGAAGGGTGTATATGGGGTTTAGAGTGTTAGAGCAGGTTTAGATGAGTAAGAAGGGGTTTAGAGGCGTTTTGAGGGATTTAGAGGGTTTAGTGGGTTTTAGTTAAGATGTTTAGGTTGCGAGTGGTTTCGATGGTTTTATAGGGGTTTAGATGGGGTTTGAGAGTTGATCTATTGGAATTTAGAGGGGTAGAAAGGGTTAGAGGGTTTTGAGAGATTTGGAAGAGGTTTAGTGGGTTGAAGAGGTGTTTAGATGGGTTTAGAGTGGATTTAGAGGGGTTTAGAGGGGGTTTAGAAGGGGTTAGGGATGGTTAGATGTGTTTAGAGGGTTTCAGAGGGGTTTAGATGGGTTTCGAGAGATTTACGTTTTACAGGAGTTTAAAGAGGGTTTAGATGGGTTTATAGGGATTTAGTGTGGCGTTTAGACTAATTTAGAACGGTTTAGCATGCGTTCAGAGTGGTTTGGTAAATTTTAGAGGTGGTTAGAGGTGGTAGAGAGGGATCAGATGGGATTATAGTGTCCTTAGATGGATATAGAGCCGGTTTGGAGGGGGTTAGCGGGGGTTTAGTTGGGGTTTGAGGAATATAGAGGGGGTTTCGTGGGATTTAGATGGTTTAGCGGGGTTTTAGAGGGGGGTTAGATGGGTAGATGGGTTTACAGGGCTTATAGTGGGTTTAGTGGGTTTAGACGGGGGTTTCTAGAGGTTTAGAGTGGGTTTAGTGGGTGTAATGGGGGTTTAGAGGGTTGAGAGGTGGGGTGCGACGGGTATAGGGGTTTAGGGATGTTTACAGGGGGTTTACAGTGGTTCACAGTCGTTTTAAATTCAATGAATTCGAATTATAATTCAATCGTTAATTGTCATTGTGTCGTGTACAGCACAGAGACAACGAAATGCAGATAGCATCTCCCGAGAAGAGCGAACTTAGAATAATGAACGGTAAAATATATATATGTACAAACAGTATCAGTAGTGCAATTATACTGGGGGAAGGAGTGTCCGGGGGGTGGGGTGACTGACAATCACCGAGGTGCAGAGTTAAATATTGTAACAGCTGCAGGGAAGAAGCTGTTCCTGAACCAGCAACGGAGGGACCCGTAGCGCCTCCCGGATGGGAGGAGTGCAAACAGTATGTGGCTGGGGGAGACCAGCCCTTGACCATGCTGCGCGTTCTTCGCAGATATCGCTTGCTTTGGATAGACTCAATGGAGGGGAGTGAGGAACCGGGATGCATTGGGCAGTTTTCACCACCCTCGGCAGTGCTTTCCGGTCAGAGACTGAGCAGTTGCCATACCACACTGTGATAGAGTGGGTAAGGATGCTCTGGATGGTGCAGCGGTAGAAGTTCACCAGAATCTGAGGAGACAGATGGACCTTCTTTAGTCTCCTCAGGAAGCACAGACGATGGGGAGCCGTTTTCACCAGCGGAGAGATATGGTGGGTCAAGACAGGTCATCAGAGATGTTGACCCCCAGAAACCTGAAACTGAAAACACGTTTCACCTCCGTCTCGTTAATATGGATGGGTGTGTGCGTGCAGCCCCTAGAACTTCTATAGTCCACAATGAGCTCCTTGGTCATCTTGGAGTCAAGGACCAGGTTGTTGCCAGCGCAATATGCTACTAGGTGCTGAACCTCTCCCTATAGGCCACCTCATCGTTGTTGCTGATGAGGCCAACTACGGTTGTATCATCTCCATACTTGATGATGGTGTTAGGACCATGTACAGGTATGCAATCGTAGGTGAACAGGGAGTAGAGGAGGGGGCTCAATACACAGCCCTGTGGAACGCCGGTGTTCAGGGTTACAGTTGCAGATGTGTGGTTGTCGAACCTAACAGACTGTGATCTGTTAGTCAGGACGTCCAGTATCCAGTTGCAGAGGGAGGGGTTGATGCCCAGGTCGCTGCGTTTGGCGATGAATTTTGAGGGGATAATGGTGTTAAATGCTGAGCTAAAGTCATTCAACAGGTGTTTAGAGAGGTTTAGAGGGATTTAGAAGGGGGTTAGGCGGGTATAGAGCGGTTTAGATTTGGTTTGTAGGGGTTTGGTGAACTAGAAGAGTTTGGAGGTGGTTTGGCGGGTTCAGATGGAGCTATAGAGGCTTTAGAGGGATTAAGAGCGGCGCTTAGAGGGGGTTTAGATGGGTTCTCACGATTTTAGAGGGGATTTTTAGAGGGGTTTCAGATGGGTTAAGATGGGTTAGAGGGGTTTGATTGTGAGTGGTTTAGATAGGTTTAGAGAGGTTTGGGGAGGATTCAGGAGGGTGGTTTAGAGGGGTTTGGGTTTTGATGGGTTTAGAGGGGTTGGGGGAGGTTTACATGGGTTTTATAATTATTTAGAGGGTTTTAGAGGGGTTAGAGGGGGGATTTCGAGGGGGTTTCTTGGGGTTTAGATGGATTTAGAGGCGGTTTATAGGAGCTTTAGAGGGATGTAGAGCGGATTTTGAGGGGTTTAGAGAGAATTAGAGGGGGCTAGACGGGGTTTAGAGGTTTGATGAATCCAGAGGGGGTTTCGTGAGGTTTAGTGGGGTTTATAGGCTGTTTAGAGGACGTTTAGAGCGGTTTAGACGGGTTTCGAGAGAGTTTAGAGAGGTTTTTGGGATGTAGTGACAATTTAGTGGCGTTTAGGAACGTTTTGAGGGTATAATATGGGGTTTAGATGGGCTTAGATTTGATTTACGGGGGTTTTTATAGGGGTTTATAAAGGGGTTTAGATGGATGAGATGGGGTTAGAAGGGTTTTAGAGGCGTTTTCATGGATTTAGAGGCGGTATAGTGGGGTTAAGGGGGTTCAGAAGGGGTTTATAGGGTGTTTAGAGGGGTTAGTGGTGTTTTGAGAGGGTTAGAGGGGTTTCAATGGGGTTTAGAGGGGTTTTAGAGGGTTTAGAGGAGGTTACAGTGGTTTAGTGGCGTTCACAATGGTTTACATTGGGGTTTAAAGGGGTGTAGAGGAGTGTTGAGGGGTTTTGAGGGCTTTAGAATGGGGTTAGACGGGTTTAGAGTTGTCTGGAATAAGGTTTTTAGATTGGTTTGGTGAAAGTTAGAGTGGTGTTATAGGAGGTTTAGAGGGTTAGAGGGGCTTTAGAGGGAGGTAGAGGGATTTGGAGGGGTTTAGAGGGGATTAGAAGGGGTTAGAGGGGGTTTTCAATAGAGGGTTACGGATTTTTTTTTTTTTTGTTTATTATTTTTTTTTTTTTTTTTATTTTTTTTTTTTGTTGTTTTTATTTTTAGGTAGTTTTATATTTTTTTTTTATTAAGGAATTTGTTAATGTTTTTTTTTTTATTTTTTTTTTTTATTGTTTTGTTTGTGTTTTTTGGTTTTAAGGATTTTAGTTTTTTTTTTTTTTTTTTTTTTTTTTTTTTTTTTTTTTTTTATTAATTATGTTTTTTTATTTTTTTTCCGTTTTTTTTTTTTTTTTTTTTTAGTTTTTTTTATTAAGTTTTTTTTTTTTTTTTTTAGGTTTTTATTTTTTTTGGTTTCGTTTTTTTTTTTTTTTTTTGTTTTATTTTTGTTTTTAGGAATCCTGGCGGGTTTTGCGGGCTTTGAGGGGTTTATAGGGGTTGACAGTTGTTTAGAGAGAGTGGCGCTATGAGTTTGCGGTCGAGAGGGGTTTAGATGGGTTTTGAGGGATGTAGTGGGGATTTAGTGGAGTTTAGAAGGGTTAGAGGGGTTTAGAGGTTTTTTTAGATGGGGTTAGAGTGGTTTAGAGGGGTTTGGAGGGGTTTAGGGGTTTTAGATGCGTTTGCAGTGGTTTACAGGGGGTTTAAAGGGGGTTTAGTCGGATTTACAGAGGCGTTAGAAGGGGTTCTGATCGGTTTACAATGGGTTTCGCGGAGCCTTGGAGGGTTTTACAGGTGCTTTAGGGGGTTCTGCGGGGTTTAGAGTGGCTTTAGAGGGATTTAGAGCGGGTTTAGAGCGGGTTTAAAGGGTTAGTGTGGGCAAGGAGTGGGTTGGGGGTTTAGAGGGATTTAAGGAATTCAGAGGGGGTTTAGAAGGTATTCGAGGGTTGTTATGGGTGTAGAGGAGTTTTTCGAATGGTTTAGATGGGGTTGGAGGAGTTTAGAGGGGTTTAGACGTAGTTTAGATGGATTTCATGTGTTTATAGGGGTTTAGAGCGGTTGGGGTATGAATGGTTTTGAGATATTCAGAGGGGGGGGGGGGGGGAGGTTTGATGGGGTTTAGAGGGGATTTAGAGTCTGTTTATTAAAGAGGTGTATAGTGGTTTAGTGTTTGGTGTAGTTTAGAAGGGTTATTGGGGTTTTGGGGGATTAGTCGGGGAGAGTTAGAGGGGTTTAGAGAGTGAGTTCAGAAGGGTTATTGGGGGTGTAAAGGGGGTTAGAGCGGTTTAGAGCAGTTTTGAGGGGTTTCGAGATGGTTTGGAGGGGTTTTGAGTGCTGTAGAGTGGATTTAGTGGAATTTATAATGGTTTAGAGGGGTTTGGAAGTTTTAGAAACATAGAAACATAGAAATTAGTTGCAGGAGTAGGCCATTCAGCCCTTCGAGCCTGCACCGCCATTCAATATGATCATGGCTGATCATCCAACTCAGTATCCCGTACCTGCCTTCTCTCCATACCCTCTGATCCCCTTAGCCACAAGGGCCACATCCAACTCACTCTTAAATATAGCCAATGAACTGGCCTCAACTACCCTCTGTGGCAGAGAGTTCCAGAGACTCACCACTCTCTGTGTGAAAAAAGTATTTCTCATCTCGGTCTTAAAGGATTTCCCCCTTATCCTTAAGCTGTGACCCCTTGTCCTGGACTTCCCCAACATCGGGAACAATCTTCCTGCATCTAGCCTGTCCAACCCCTTAATAAATTTGTAAGTTTTTCTATAAGATCCCCTCTCAATCTCCTAAATTCCAGAGAGTATAAACCGAGTCTATCCGAGTCTTTCTTCCTAAGACAGTCCTGACATCCCAGGAATCAGTCTGTGTGAACCTACTCTGCACTCCCTCTATGGCAATAATGTCCTTCCTCAGATTTGGAGACCAAAACTGTAACGCAATACTCCAGGTGTGGACATCCCACCAAGACCTGTACAACTGAAGTAGAACCTCCCTGCTCTTGTACTCAAATCCTTTTGCTATGAAAGCTAACATACCATTAGCTTTTTTCACTGCCTGCTGCACCTGCATGCCTACTTTTCAATGACTGGTGTACCATGACACCCAGGTCTCGCTGCATCTCCCCTTTTCCAAATCGGCCACCATTTAAATAATAGTCTGCTTTCCTGTTTTTGACCAAAGAGGATAAACCTCACATTTATCCACATTAATACGCATCTGCAAAACATTTGCCCACTCACCCAGCATATCCAAGTCACCTTGCAGTCTCCTAGCATCCTCCTCACAGCGAACACTGCCCCCCAGCTTAGTGTCCATCCGCAAACTTGGAGATATTGCCTTCAATACCCTCATCCACATCATTAATATATATTGTAAATAGGCTGGGGTCCCAGCATTGAGCCCTGCGGTAACCCACTATTTACTGCCTGCCCATTGTGAAAAGGACCCGTTTACTGCTACTCTTTGCTTCCTGTTTGCCAGCCAGTTCTCTATCCCACATCAATACTGAACCCCTAATACCGTATGCTTTTATGTTTGTATACTAATCTCTTATGTGGGAACCTTGTCGAAAGCCTTCTGGAAGTCCAGATATATACCACATCCATTGGTTCTCCCTTATCCACGCTACTAGTTACATCCTCGAAAAATTCCACAAGATTTCGTCAGACATGATTGACCTTTTGTAAATCCATGCTGACTTTGTCCAATGATTTCACCACTTTCCAAATGTGCTGCTATCCCAATCTTTAATAACTGACTCTAGCAGTTTTCCCCACTACAGATGTTAGACTAACTGTCTTAATTCCCCGTTTTCTCTCTCCCTCCCTTCTTAAAAAGAGGGTTACATTTTGCTTACCCGCCCAATCCTCAGGAACTACTACCCCAGAATCTAAAGAGTTTTGAAAGATTATCACTAATGTCATCCACTATTTCCTGAGCTACTTCTTAAGTACTCTGGGATGCCAGCCTATCTGGCCCCTGGGATTTATCGGCCTTTAATCTATTCAATTTTACCCAACACCACTTCCGGACTGACCTGGATTTCACTCAATTCCTCCCCTTTGACCCACAGTCCCCCTGCTATTTCAGGCAAGATTATTTATGTCTTCCTTAGTGAAGACGGAACCAAAGTAGTTATTCAATTGGTCCGCCATATCATTGTTCCCCATGATCAACTCACCTGTTTCTGACTGCAAGGGACCTACATTTGTTTTAACTAACCTCTTTCGCTCTTTCACATATCTATAAAAACTTCTGCAGTCAGTTTTTATGTTCCCTGCCAGTTTCTTTCATAATCTATTTTTTCCTTTCCTAATTAAGCCTTTGTCCTCCTCTGCTGGTCTCTGAATTTCTGCCAGTCCTCTGGTATGCTGCTTTTTCTGGCTACTTTGTACGCATCATCCTTTGCTTTGATACTATCCCTGATTTTCCCTTGTTATCCACGGATGCACTATCTTTCCCGATTTATACTTTTGCCAAACTGGGATGAACAATTTTTTGTAGTTCATCCATGCAGTCTTTAAATGTCTTCCATTGTATATCCACCGTCAACCCTTTTAGAATTAATTGCCAGATCAATCTTGGCAATTCACGTCCCATACCCTCAAAGTTACTCCTTTCTTTTAAGTTCAGAACCATTGTTTCTGAATTAACAATGTCACTCTCCATCCTAATGAAGAACTCAACCATATTATGGTCACTTCTTGCCCCAAGGGGGCACGTACAACAGACGGCTAATTACCCCTTCCTCATTACTCCAAAACCCAGTCTAAATTAGCCTGCTCTCTCGTTGGTTCCTCTACATGTTGATTTAGATAACTATCCCGCATACATTCCAAAAAATCCTCTTACTCAGCACCCCTGCCAATTTGATTAACCCAATCTATATGTAGATTGAAGTCACCCATTCCTAACTGTTTTGCCTTTGTCGCACGCATTTCTAATTTCCTGTTTGATACCATCCCCAACTTCTCTGCTACTGTTAGGTGGCCTGTACACAACACCCACCAGCGTTTTCCTGCCCCTTAGTGTTTGTAGCTCTACCCATACCGATTCCACATCCTCCAAGCTAATGTCCTTCCTTTCCATTGCGTTAATCTCCTCTCTAACCAGCAACGCTACCCCCCACCTCCTTTTCCTTTCTCTCTATCCCTCCTGAAATATTGAATATCCTTGGATGTTCACTCCCAGCCTACGTCACCCTGGAGCCATGTCTCCGTGATCCCAACTATATCATAATCATTAATATCTATCTGCACGTTCAACTCGTCCACCTTATTACGAATACTCCTTGCATTGAGACACAAAGCCTTCAGGCTTGTCTTTACAACGCACTTACCCCTTATACAATTTTGCTGAAAAGTGGCCCTTTTTGATTTTTGCGCTGGTTTTGTCTGCCTGCCACTTTTACTTTTCACCTTGCTACCTAATGCTTCTACCCTCATTTTACATCCTCCTGCCTCTCTGCTCTTGTACCCATCCCCCTGACACATTAGTTTAAATCCTCCCCGACAGCACTAGCAAAACCACTCCCCCAAGAACATTGGTTCCATTCCATTCCAGGTGCAAACCGTCCTGTTTGTACCGGTCCCACCTCCCCCAGAACTGGTCCCAGTGCCCTAAAAAAAATTTGAATCCCTCCCCTTGCACCACTTTTCAAGCCACGTATTTCATTTGCATTATCTCCTATTTCTACTCTGACTGGCCCGTGGTACTGGTAGTAATCCGGAGATTTACTACCTTTGAGGTCCTACTTTTAAGTTTATCTCCTAGCTCCCTAAATTCACCTTGTAGGACCTCATCCCTTTTTTACCTATATCGTTGGTGCCAACATGCACCACGACAACTGGCTTGTTCACCCTCCCCCTCCAGAATGTTCTGCAGCGTTCAGTGACATCCCTGACCTCTGCACCAGGGAGGCAACATACCATCCTGGAGTCTCGTTTGCGGCCGCAGAAACGCCTATCTATTCCCCTGACAATTGAATCCCCTATTACATTGCCCTTCCCCTCTTTTTCCCCCCTCATGTGCTGCAGAGCCACCCATGGTGCCATGAACCTGGCTGCTGCTGCATTCCCCTGATGAGCCATCTCCCTCAACAGTTTCCAAAATGGTAAAAAAAAAAAAAAAAAAAATAAAAAAAAAAAAAAAAAAAAAAAAAAAAAAAAAAAAAAAAAAAAAAAAAAAAAAAAAAAAAAAAAAATAAAAAAAAAAAAAAAAAAAAAAAAAAAAAAAAAAAAAAAAAAAAAAAAAAAAAAAAAAAAAAACCAAAAAAAAAAAAAAAAAAAAAAAAAAAAAAAAAAAAAAAAAAAAAAAAAAAAACCAAAAAAAACAATACCTGTTTTAGGAGGGAGATGACCGCAGGGGACTCCTGCACTACCTGCCTACTGCTTTGCTGGCTATTGACCTTCTTGTCCTCTTACCTTTTGCCTGCGGTGTGACCAACTCACTGTACGTGCTATCCACGACTTTCTCCGCATCGTGGATGCTCCAGTATGAATCCAGCCGCAGTTCCAATCGTTCAATGCGGTCTGCCAGGAGCTGCAGCTGGACACACTTCCTGCAAACGTAGTCACCAGGGACACCGACCATCTCCCTGATCTCCCACATGTTGCAGGCTGAACAAACCACGGGGCCAATCTCTACTGCCATACCTTACTCCCAAATTACTCTGTATTAAATATTAAAAAAACACAAAAACTTATCCTTTAAACTTTACTACTAAATACTGAATCCTTAACTCCCCCAGAATCCCTAAACTCCCAGAAGGCAGAAATGTTAAAATTGTAAACCCGGGGTTGCACCCCCAATCAGCTGCTTCCTCGGGTCCTCTTCCACCAATCAGCGGCTTCCTCAAAAAAAACCCCACTTCTCCAAATGGATGTTTATGGATTTGGGTAAAAAACAAGCCCCGCGCTTGATTTTTATCCTTACCGGTCGGGTGTCGCTCCTCCCCCTCCTCCTCTTCTTCCAACGGCTCCTGTGGGCCTCTGGAAAAACAAGCCCCGCGCTAGATTTTTATCCTTACCGGTCGGGTGTCGCTCCTCCCCCTCCTCCTCTTCTTCCAACGGCTCCTGTGGGCCTCTGGAAAAACAAGCCCCGCGCTAGATTTTTATCCTTACCGGTCGGGTGTCGCTCCTCCCCCTCCTCCTCTTCTTCCAACGGCTCCTGTGGGCCTCTGGAAAAACAAGCCCCGCGCTTGATTTTTATCCTTACCGGTGGGGTGTCGCTCCTCCCCCTCCTCCTCTTCTTCCAACGGCTCCTGTGGGCCTCTGGAAAAACCTCGAGGGTGTTAGAGTGGTTTAGAGGGATTTAGGGGCGTTTACGGGTTTTAGAGGGGTTACAGTGATTTACATGGGTTTACTGGTTTAGAGGGGTTTAGAAGTGGTTTAGATGGGATTACATGTCAGGTGACGGAGGTATGTGTTGGTGAGCACATCGCGACCAGGTGACGGAGGTATGTGTTGGTGAGCACTTCGGGACCAGTGATCACAATACCATTAGTTTCAATATAATTATGGAGAGAGTCAGAACTGGACCTAGGGTGGAGATTTTTGATTGGAGAAAGGCTAACTTTGAGGGAAAGCGTAAGGATTTTAAAGGAGTGAATTGGGACACTTTGTTTAATGGGAAGGATGTAGAAGAGAAATGGGGGACATTGGAAGGGGACATTGTAAGAGTACAGAAGCTTTATGTCCCCCCACCCCACCCCCCCCCTGTTTACGTTGAAAGTAAATAGTTAAAAAATTGGAAAAAGAGCCATGGTTTTCAAGGGAAATTGCACACTTGTTTCGAAGAAAAGAGATATCTAAAATAATTATAGGAGGCATGGAATAAATGAGGTGCTAGAGGAGTATAAAGAATGTAAAAAGAAACTTAAGAAAGAAATTAGGAAGGCTAAAAGAAGATGAGGTTGCTTTGGCAAGAAAGGTGAAAGTAAACCCGAAAGTGTTTTCTACAGCTATATTAATAGCAAAAGGATAACGAGGGATAAAATTGGTACCATTAGAGAACCAGAATGGACAGCTATCTGCAGAGGAGCCAAAAAAGAGATGGGGGAGATATTGAACAATTTATTTTCTTCGGTATTCACCAAGGAGAAGGATATGAACTCTGTGAGTTAAGGGGAAAAAGTACGGTAGCTATGGAAACTATGAGATTCAAAGAGGAGGAAAGTACTGATACTTTTGAAAAAAACATAAAACATGGATAGTCTCCACTCCTGGATATTCCCTAGGACATTGAGGGAAGCTAGTGTAGAAATAGCAGGAGCTATGACAGAAATATTTCCAATGTCATTAGAAACGGAATTTAGTGCCGGAGGATTGGCGTACTGCGCATGTTGTTCCATTGTTTTAAAAGGGTTCAAAGAATAAACTAGCAATTATAGACCTATTAGTTTGACATCAGTGTGGGCAAATTAATGGAAAGGATACTTAGAGATAATATATAAGCATCTGGAAAAACAGGGTCGATCAGGAACAGTCAACATGGATTTGTGCCTGAAAGATCATGTTTGACAAACCTTTCTTGAGTTTTTTGAAGCGGTAACCAGGAAATTGATGAGAGTAAAGCGGGGTATGTTGTCTATATGGATTTCAGTAAAGGCCTATGACAAGGTTCCCCATGGAAGGTTGGTATTAAGAAGGTTCAATCTTTTGGGTGTTAATGGCGGAGTGGCAAGATGGATTCAACAGTGGCTGAATGGGAGATGTCAGAGAGTAATGGTGGATGGCTGTTTGTCAGGTTGGAAGCCCGTGACCAGTGGGGTGCCTCAGGGATCTGTGTTGGGTCCACTGTTGTTTGTCATGTACATCAATGATCTGGATGATGGGGTGGAAAAATGGATAAGTAATTATGCAGATGATACTAAGATATGTGGTGTTGTGGATAATTGAAGTAGATTTCCCTATTACTATTGTGCTGCAGAGCCACCCATGGTGCCATGAACCTGGCTGCTGCTGCATTCCCCTGATGAGCCATCTCCCTCAACATATCCAAAATGGTATATTATTACCTGTTTAGGAGGAGATGACCGCAGGGGACTCCCTGCACTACCTGCCTACTGCTTTGCTGGCTTTGGCCACCCGTTCCCTTCTTGTCCTCTTACCTTTTGCCTGCGGTGTGACCAACTCACTGTACGTGCTATCCACGACTTCCTCCGCATCGTGGATGCTCCAGTATGAATCCAGCCGCAGTTTCAAATCGTTCAATGCGGTCTCCCAGGAGCTGAGCTGGACACACATCCTGCAAACGTAGTCACCAGGGGACACGACCATCTCCCTGATTCTCCACACACACACAGCTGAACAAACCACGGGGCCAATCTCTACTGCCATACCTTACTCCCAAGATTACTCTGTAATTAATATTAAAAAACACATAAACACTTATCCTTTAAACTTTACTACTAAATACTGAATCCTTAACTACCCAGAATCCCCCCCCTAACTCCCAGAAGGCAGAAATGTAAAATTGTAAACCCGGGGTTGCACCCAATCAGCTGCCTTCCTCGGGTCCTCTTCCAACCAATCAGCGGCTTCTCAAAAAAAAAACCCACTTCTCCAAATGGAATTTATGGATTTGGGTAAAAAAAGTCCCGCGCCTTGATTTTTAGCCTAACCGGTCGGGTGTCGCTCTCCTCCCCCTCCTCCTCTTCATTCCAACTGGTCCTGTGGGCCTCTGGAAAAAAACAAGCCCCGCGCTTGATTTTTTATCCTTACGGTCGGGTTTGTCGCGCTCCCCCCCTCTCCTCCTTCTTCCCAACGGCTCTTCCTGTGGGGCCCTCGGAAAAAACAACCCAGAGCAGATTTATAATCCTTACCGGGTCGGGTGGACCGCTCCCACTCCCCCTCCTCCTCCGTCTCTTCCAACGGCTCTGTGGGCCTCTGGAAAAACAAGCCCCGCGCTAGATTTTTTATCCTACCGGTCGGGTGGTTGTCCCCCGCTCCTCCCCCCTCCCTCCTCTTCTTCCAACGGCTCCCTTTGGGACCCTTCCCTGGAAAAAAAACAAGCCCCGCGCTTGATTTTTATCCTTACCGGTGGGGTGTCGCTCCTCCCCCTCCTCCTCTTCTTCCAACGGCTCCTGTGGGCCTCTGGAAAAACCTCGAGGGTGTTAGAGGGGTTTAGAGGGATTTAGAGGCGTTTACGGGTTTTAGAGGGGTTTACAGTGGTTGACATGGGTTTACTGGTTTAGAGGGGTTTAGAAGTGGTTTAGATGGGATTACATGTCAGGTGACGGAGGTATGTGTTGGTGAGCACATCGCGACCAGGTGACGGAGGTATGTGTTGGTGAGCACTTCGGGACCAGTGATCACAATACCATTAGTTTCAATATAATTATGGAGAGAGTCAGAACTGGACCTAGGGTGGAGATTTTTGATTGGAGAAAGGGTAACTTTGAGGGAAAGCGTAAGGATTTTAAAGGAGTGAATTGGGACACTTTGTTTAATGGGAAGGATGTAGAAGAGAAATGGAGGACATTGGAAGGGGAAATTGTAAGAGTACAGAAGCTTTATGTCCCTGTTAGGTTGAAAGTAAATAGTAAAAATTGGAAAGAGCCATGGTTTTCAAGGGAAATTGCACACTTGTTTCGAAGAAAAGAGATATCTAAAATAATTATAGGAGGCATGGAATAAATGAGGTGCTAGAGGAGTATAAAGAATGTAAAAAGAAACTTAAGAAAGAAATTAGGAAGGCTAAAAGAAGATGAGGTTGCTTTGGCAAGAAAGGTGAAAGTAAACCCAAAGTGTTTCTACAGCTATATTAATAGCAAAAGGATAACGAGGGATAGAATTGTACCATTAGCGAACCAGAATGGACAGCTATCTGCAGAGCCAAAAAAGATGGGGGAGATATTGAAAACAATTTCTTTTTTCTTCGGTATTCACCAAGGAGAAGGATAAAATTGAACTCTGTGAGTTAAGGGGAAAAAGTACGTAGCTATGGAAACTATGAGAATTTCAAAAAGAGTAGGAAGTACTGATAACTTTTGAAAAACATAAAAGGGATAGGTCTCCACGTCCTGGATATATTCCCCTAGGACATTGAGGGAAGCTAGTGTAGAAATAGCAGGAGCTATGACATAAAATATTTCCAATGTCATTAGAAACGGGAATATGCCGGAGGATTGGCGTACTGCGCATGGTTGTTTTCCATTGTTTTAAAAGGGTTCAAAGAATAAACCTAGCAATTATAGACCTATTAGTTTGAAACATCAGTGGTGGGCAAATTAATGGAAAGGATACTTAGAGATAATATATATAAGCATCTGGAAAAAAAAACAGGTGTCTGATCAGGAACAGTCAACATGGATTTGTGCCTGAAGATCATGTTTGACAAACCCTTCTTGAGTTTTTTGAAGCGGTAACCAGGGAAATATTGATGAGGGTAAAAAGCGGGGGGGATGTTGTCTATATGGATTTCCCCAGTAAGCCCTTTGACAAGGTTTCCCCATGGAAGGTTGGTTAAGAAGGTTCAATCTTTGGGTGTTAATGGCGGAGTGGCAAGATGGATTCAACAGTGGCTGAATGGGAGATGTCAGAGAGTAATGGTGGATGGCTGTTTGTCAGGTTGGAAGCCCGTGACCAGTGGGGTGCCTCAGGGATCTGTGTTGGGTCCACTGTTGTTTGTCATGTACATCAATGATCTGGATGATGGGGTGGAAAAATGGATAAGTAATTATGCAGATGATACTAAGATATGTGGTGTTGTGGATAATGAAGTAGATTTCCCTATTACTATTGTGCTGCAGAGCCACCCATGGTGCCATGAACCTGGCTGCTGCTGCATTCCCCTGATGAGCCATCTCCCTCAACAGTATCCAAAATGGTATACCTGTTTAGGAGGGAGATGACCGCAGGGGACTCCTGCACTACCTGCCTACTGCTTTGCTGGCTATTGGCCACCCGTTCCCTTCTTGTCCTCTTACCTTTTGCCTGCGGTGTGACCAACTCACTATACGTGCTATCCACGACTTTCTCCGCATCGTGGATGCTCCAGTATGAATCCAGCCGCAGTTCCAATCGTTCATGCGGTTCTGCCAGGAGCTGCAGCTGGACACACTTCCTGCAAACTAGTCACCAGGGACACCGACCATCTCCCTGAACTCCCACATGTTGCAGCTGAACAAACCACGGGGCCAATCTCTACTGCCATACTTACTCCCAAATTAACTCTGTATTAAATATTAAAAAAACACAAAAAAACTTATAAAATACTTTAAACTTTCTACTACTAAATACTGAATCCTTAACTCCCAGAATCCCTAACTCCCAGAAGGCAGAAATGTAAAATTGTAAACCCGGGGTTGCACCCAATCAGCTGCTTCCTCGGGTCCTCTTCCACCAATCAGCGGCTTCCTCAAAAAAACCCCACTTCTCCAAATGGAATGTTATGGATTTGGGTAAAAACAAGCCCCGCGCTTGATTTTTATCCTTACCGGTCGGGTGTCGCTCCTCCCCCTCCTCCTCTTCTTCCAACGGCTCCTGTGGGCCTCTGGAAAAACAAGCCCCGCGCTAGATTTTTATCCTTACCGGTCGGGTGTCGCTCCTCCCCCTCCTCCTCTTCTTCCAACGGCTCCTGTGGGCCTCTGGAAAAACCTCGAGGGTGTTAGAGGGGTTTAGAGGGATTTAGAGGCGTTTACGGGTTTTAGAGGGGTTTACAGTGGTTTACATGGGTTTACTGGTTTAGAGGGGTTTAGAAGTGGTTTAGATGGGATTAGATGTGTTTATAGGGGTTTACAACGGTTGGGGTTTAGAACAGTTTTGAGGCATTCAGAGAGGGGTTAAGGGGGTTTAGAAGGATTTAGATCGCGTTTAGAGGGTTTATATGGGTTCATAGGGGGTTAAGAGGAGTTTAGAGGGGGTTGAAGGGGTTTCAAGAGGGTTTAGAGTGCTTTGGTGACCTTAAGAGGGGCTTAGAGGTGGTTCCTGGTGTTCCGAGGGGTTTAGAGGGGCTATAAGGGCTTTAGAGGGATTTAGAGCGGATTTACAGGGGGGTTAGAGGGAGTTTAGAAGGGTTTTCAGGATTTCAGATGAGGTTTAGATGGTATTAGAGGGTTTCAGTGGGGTGTAGAGGGGTTTCGAATGGGTTTAGATGGGACTAAATGTGTTTATAGGGGGTTTAGAACGGTTGAGATTTAGGACGGTTTTTAGGTATTCAGAGGGGGTTTAATGGGGTGTAGAAGGATTTAGTACAGTTTTAAAGGGGTTTGGAGGGGTTTTAGAGGGGGCTATATTGGTGCAGAGGGGGTTTAGAGGAGGGAGTGTTGGGAGGTTTAGAGGGGTTTCGAGAGGGTCTAGAGGGATTTTGAGGAGGTAGAGTGGGTTTAGATGGGTTTAGAGGTTTTACGGGACATTAGAGGGGTTTAGAGGGATGTAGAGGCGTTTAGGAGTTTTAGAGGGGTATACCGTGGTTTACAGGCGTACACAGGCTTAGAGGGGTTTAGAAGTGGTTTAGATGGGATTACATGTCAGGTGACGGAGGTATGTGTTGGTGAGCACATCGCGACCAGGTGACGGAGGTATGTGTTGGTGAGCACTTCGGGACCAGTGATCACAATACCATTAGTTTCAATATAATTATGGAGAGAGTCAGAACTGGACCTAGGGTGGAGATTTTTGATTGGAGAAAGGCTAACTTTGAGGGAAAGAGTAAGGATTTTAAAGGAGTGAATTGGGACACTTTGTTTAATGGGAAGGATGTAGAAGAGAAATGGAGCACATTGGAAGGGGAAATTGTAAGAGTACAGAAGCTTTATGTCCCTGTTACGTTGAAAGTAAATAGTAAAAATTGGAAAGAGCCATGGTTTTCAAGGGAAATTGCACACTTGTTTCGAAGAAAAGAGATATCTAAAATAATTATAGGAGGCATGGAGTAAATGAGGTGCTAGAGGAGTATAAAGAATGTAAAAAGAAACTTAAGAAAGAAATTAGGAAGGCTAAAAGAAGATGAGGTTGCTTTGGCAAGAAAGGTGAAAGTAAACCCAAAGTGTTTCTACAGCTATATTAATAGCAAAAGGATAACGAGGGATAAAATTGTACCATTAGAGAACCAGAATGGACAGCTATCTGCAGAGCCAAAAGAGATGGGGGAGATATTGAACAATTTATTTTCTTCGGTATTCACCAAGGAGAAGGATATTGAACTCTGTGAGTTAAGGGGAAAAAGTACGGTAGCTATGGAAACTATGAGATTCAAAGAGGAGGAAGTACTGATACTTTTGAAAAACATAAAAGTGGATAAGTCTCCACGTCCTGGATATTCCCTAGGACATTGAGGGAAGCTAGTGTAGAAATAGCAGGAGCTATGACAGAAATATTTCCAATGTCATTAGAAACGGGAATAGTGCCGGAGGATTGGCGTACTGCGCATGTTGTTCCATTGTTTTAAAAGGGTTCAAAGAATAAACCTAGCAATTATAGACCTATTAGTTTGACATCAGTGGTGGGCAAATTAATGGAAAGGATACTTAGAGATAATATATATAAGCATCTGGAAAAACAGGGTCTGATCAGGAACAGTCAACGTGGATTTGTGCCTGAAAGGTCATGTTTGACAAACCTTCTTGAGTTTTTTGAAGCGGTAACCAGGGAAATTGATGAGGGTAAAGCGGGGGATGTTGTCTATATGGATTTCAGTAAGGCCTTTGACAAGGTTCCCCATGGAAGGTTGGTTAAGAAGGTTCAATCTTTGGGTGTTAATGGCGGAGTAGCAAGATGGATTCAACAGTGGCTGAATGGGAGATGTCAGAGAGTAATGGTGGATGGCTGTTTGTCAGGTTGGAAGCCCGTGACCAGTGGGGTGCCTCAGGGATCTGTGTTGGGTCCACTGTTGTTTGTCATGTACATCAATGATCTGGATGATTGGGTGGAAAAATGGATAAGTAATTATGCAGATGATACTAAGATATGTGGTGTTGTGGATAATGAAGTAGATTTTCAAAGGCCACAGAGAGATTTGGGCCATTTGGAAAAGTGGGCTGAAAGATGGAGATGGAGTTTAATGCTGTTAACCATATAACCATATAACAATTACAGCACGGAAACAGGCCCTCTCGGCCCTTCCAGTCCGTGCCGACCATTTGTGTTCCCCTAGTCCTATCTACCTGCACTCAGACCATACCCCTCCATTCCCTTCACGTCCATATACCTATCCACTTTAGTCTTAAATGTTAAAATCGATCCTGCCTCCACCACTTCTGCTGGAAGCTCATTCCCCACAGCCACCACCCTCTGAGTAAAGAAGTTCCCCCTCACGTTATCCCGAAACTTCTGTCCCTTAATTCTCATGTCATGCCCTCTTTGTTGAATCTTCCCTACCCTCAATGGGAAAAACGTATCCACGTCAACTCTGTCTATCCCTTTCATCATTTTAAAGACCTCAATCAAGTCCCCCCTTAACCTTCTGCGCTCCAAAGAATAAAGACCTAACTTGTTCAACCTTTCTCTGTAACATAGTTGCTGGAACCCTGGCAACATTCTAGTAAATCTCCTCTGTACTCTCTCTATTCTGTTAAGTGTGAAGTGCTTCATCTTGGCAGAACAAATCAAAATAGGACGTACATGGTAAAACATAAATCAGAGCATTGAATATAGGAGTAGGGAAGTAATGTTAAAATTGTACAAGGCATTGGTAAGACCAATTCTGTAGTATAGTGTACACTTTTGGTCGCCTAATTATAGGAAGGATGTCAACAAAATAGAGAGAGTACAGAGTAGATTTACTAGAATGTTGCCAGAGTTCCAGCAACTAAGTTACAGAGAAAGTTTGAACGTTAGGTCTTTATTCTTTGGAGCGCAGAAGGTTAAGGGGGGACTTGATTGAGGTCTTTAAAATGATGAAAGGGATAGACAGAGTTGACGTGGATACGTTTTTCCCATTGAGGGTAGGGAAGATTCAAACAAGAGGGCATGACATGAGAATTAAGGGGCAGCAGTTTAGCGGTAACGTGAACTTCTTTACTCAGAGGGTGGTGGCTGTGTAGAATGAGCTTCCAGCAGAAGTGGTGGAGGCAGGATCGATTTTAACATTTAAAAGTAAAGTGGATAGGTATATGGACGTGAAGGGAATGGAGGGGTATGGTCTGAGTGCAGGTAGAAGGGACAAGGGGAACACAAATGGTCGGCACGGACTGGAAGGGCCGGGAGGGCCTGTTTCCGTGCTGTAATTGTTATATGGTTATATGGTTATATGATTATATGTGTTTATAGAGGTTTAGAACGTTTGGGGTTTCATAACGGTTTTGAGGTATTCAGAGGGGGTTGAATGGGGTTTAGAGTGATTTGGTTATACGGGGTTTAGAGAGGGTTGCGAGGGGTTTAGATAGTTTAGAGAGGGTTTAGAGGGGCTTTGAGGGATGTAGAGGGGTTTTAGTGGAGTTATAGGTTTTAGAGAGGTTTAGAGGGTTTCGAGGGGTCTAGAGGGGTTTAGAGCGGTTTAGATGGGTTTTGAGCGGTCTAGAGTTGTTTAGAGACGTGTACAGTGGTTTCTACGGGGTTTAAAGGGTGTCTAGAGGGGTTTCGAGGGCTTTAGAGGGGGGTTTAGACGGGTTTAGAACGGTTTAGAATGGGTTTAGCGGGGTTTGTTGAACTCTATAGGGATTTAGAGGTGCTTTACGGGGTTAGAGAGCGGGTTTAGAGGGGTTTAGAGTTATTTAGAGGGGGTTAGAGGGGGTTTAGAGGAGTTTTGAAGAATTCAGAGGGGGTTTAGTGGGTTTTCGCGGCGAGTTGAGGGGTTTACAGGGGTTTAGAGGTGTTTCGAATCGGTTTAGATGGGGTTGGAGGCGTTTATAGGGGGTTGGAAGTGGTTTAGATGAGATTAAATATGTTTATAAATATGAGTCTCACAGAAGCCGTTGGAACTGAAGGAGGGAGAGGAGCGACACTCGACCGGTAAGGTTAAACATCAAGCGCGGGGCTTGTTTTCCTCAGAGGCCCACAGGAGCCGTTGGATGTGAAGGAGGGGGAGGAGCGACACCCGACCGGTAAGGTTTAAAATCAAGCGCGGGGCTTGTTTTCCTCAGAGGCCCACAGGAGCCGTTGGAGGTGAAGGAGGGGGATGAGCGATACCCGACCGGTAAGGGTAAAAATCAAGCGCGGGGCTTACCTAAATCCATAACGTTCCATTTGGAGAAGTGTTTTTCTTTTTGAGGAAGCAGCTGATTGGTGGGAAGTGGACTAGGGTAAGCAGCTGATTGGTGGGAAGTGGACTAGTGTACGCAGCTGATTGGCGGGAAGTGGACTAGAATCCTTCCTTTGTATTGTATTGTATCCAGGGTAAGGGGGAGGATGAGTGCCAGGGCAGTTTACTGTTCTGGATGTCAGATGTGGGAGGCCATGCAGTCAGATAGCTCTCCAGACGTCCACATATGCGCCAGGTGCTTCAAGATGGCGGCTCCAAATTTGTCCGTATTCGGTACCTGGAGCAGCAGCTCGATGACCTCCGTCTGGTCAGGGAGAGCGAGGAAGCCATAGAGAGCAGCTACAGACAGGTTGTCACTTCAAAACCACAGGCGGCAGAAAAGTGGATCACGGTTAGGAGAGGCAAGGGGCAGAGGCAGGGACTAAAGAGTACCCCGGTGGCTGTACACCTTGGCAATAAGTACTCCTGTTTGAGTACTGTTGGGAGGCGCAGCCTACCTGGGGGTAGCAACAGCGACCGGGCCTCCGGTACAAAGACCGGCCCTGTTGCTCAGAAGGGTAAGGAAAAGAAGAAGAGGGCAGCAGTAATAGGGGACTCTATAGTTAGGTGGTCAGATAGGCGATTCTGTGAACGCAGTCAGGAGACCCGGATGGTAGTTTGCCTCCCTGGTGCCGGGGTCCGGGACGTGACGGAACGTGTCCAAGATATCTTGAAATTGGAGGGAGAGGAGCCGGAGATCGTGGTCCTTATAGGTACCAATGACATAGGTAGAAAAAGAGAGGAGGTCCTCAATGGAGAATTTAGGGAGTTGGGAAGAGTGTTAAGGCGAAGGACCGCAAAGGTAACAATCTCAGGATTACTGCCTGTACCACGCGACAGTGAGAGTAGGAATGGAGCAAGGTTGAGGATCAATGCGTGGCTAAAGGACAGGTGCAGAGCACAGATATTCAAGTTTCTGGATAATTGAGACCTATTTTGGGGAACCTGTACAAAAAGGACTAGATCGGTTGGGCGGAGGGGCTCACATATAGAAGGCAAGTAGTCCGTTTGTGAGGCAGGAGGCAGAGGAGAGAAGCAGTCAGACGCAACACGTACGGAGGAAAAAAGAAAAAAATAACAAACGGAGAATCAGAAGTGGATGGTTTCTTAAATGTGTGAGCAGAGAGACAGAGGGGTGTAAAATGAGGATTGGAGCAATAGGTAGTGTGAGGGATAAAGTGATTAAACCCTATTAAAGAAAGGTGTTTTAAAGAGAATTCAAAGACAGAGGGGCTGGAGAAATGATTCTGACAGCAGAGTCTGAAGGTTGCTAGTTGCCAGACCCATCCTTGAGGCCTTGAGTAAGAAGAGATAGCTTTGTATAGGTAGAGAAGGGGGTGATGTAGAGAGATCCCTATCAGTGGAAAGGAGTGATAGATGGGACCCCTGTCACTATAGCTTAGCTTTAGTGCTGATATAGGAAAACTGAGAGGCTTCACTAGGAGGTGAGCGAAACTGGGCCAGGTCATGAGCAATTGAGCATGCTTAATAGAAAAACATGAATATTACAACACACCCCTGGTCAAGAAATTGCTCATTACCATGATCATGTTTGAACATGCGATGTATGATATGGGAGGTGCGAGGGGATGAACGGTGGGTTGTACCTACAGATTGTGCACCTCCGACCCTGATTGGAGAGAGGTCCGGTGGAGAAATTGAATGTAAGATTTTGTGTATAAAGGGGGATGATCTCCCTGGCTTCAGTGTGTCTCGGAGTTGGAGAGGCACCGGTCTGCAGGACTCGTAAAATAAAGAAATCTCTTGCTTCCAGGATTTAGTCTTTGAGTATTTATTGTGAGCATAAAGGGTATCTCACAAATTGGGGGCTCGTCCCGCGATCGCCACTCGGCTGCTTGGTGGAGGCAAAGAAGAAGGGGAAGGTGCACCCTGCTGATTTCAGCAGTCTCTGATCTCCTTGCTTGCCATCAGCAGTTTTGAGCGAGTGATATTCGGTGAAAAAGACTCGGGAAGCAAGAGGGGGTGTAAGGTAAATACGTACGGGACGGTCGAGTGATTTCTTGTGCACAGGACCCAGGTAAGAAAAACGACTATTAAGTATTGCTGGGCGACCGGGGTTTGTCGGACGGGAATAGTCCGACAAGGTAATGGGAAACCGGAAAAATGGGAGGAGTAAGGGTCCGGGGAACCGGGATGAGGCTCATACTGATATGGAGCCTAAACATTCCGCCATATAGTCCGTTGGGGCGAATGTTGGATGGGGTGAAGGGAACACCCGGGGTAAGAGTAAGGAAACTATGTCCTCTCACCAGTATGGGGGTGAGGAACTTTAAAAAGGAGATGAAAAGTTTATTGGAAGACCCCTTGGGACTGGCTGAACAAAATAGATCAGTTCCTAGGGCCAAAAATGTTTTTATGAAAAATATGAGTTGTTTCAAACAATCTCATTGAAGTAGAATGGAACTAATGTAATGTGTGTAAAAACCGGTTTTGTATGAATGAGGAAGTTTGTATATGTGATAAAAAAACAGGTTTGTTTGCTGTGGGCCACGTGTAAGGATTGTGTGTGTGTTCCTTTAAGGAATTGTAAGCAATGGGGAGGTTATTGTAAGGTAACGGACAATGCTTTGAATCATCGCAACTTAAAAAGGGGAAGTTGGAAAAATGTAGGTTGCTTGGCTTCTATAGATTTCTTTTCAGTAAAGTTAATTTGGAAAAATTGTTAGTCGTATGTATTTGTAGGGGAATGGTTTGAACAAAATTAGAAATAAGTTAATTGCTGACAACAAGCAGCTTTTATGTTTGTTTCGATAAACATTCTGGTTGGAGAAGGGTAATAAATTAATGGGGCCCAGAAAAACAAAAAGGAGTTGGCAGACAATGATGTCAATAAGGGGAAGTTTTGTTTTTACTTCAGAAGAAAGACAGATGGTCAGAACAGGCAGGAGAAGGGGTTGCAGGCTGTTTTTTTTTTTTTTTTCTTTTTTTTTTTTTTTTTTTATTTTTTTTTTTTTTTTAAAGCGCCGACTTGAAATAACCAAACTGGGGAAGGAAGAAAAAGTATGAGAGATCTCAGGGAGATAATAATCAAGGGAATTAGAGAAGCCGTTCCCAGGGGACAGCAATTTCGAACGGGCTTTGAAATCAGCAGAACAAGGACGAACTTCCGACAGTGTTTTTACAAAGGTTAAGGAAAAATGTCCAGCAGTATTCGGGGATAGACCTGATAAGACTGCAGGTCAGCAGTTGTTGAAGGTTAATTTTGTAACAAAATCATGGCCAGATATTAGAAAGAAATTGGAAAAAATTGGAAGATTGGAATGAAAAAACCATTGAATCAGTTGTTAACAGAGGCTCAAAGGGAATATGTAAGACGGGATGAGGAGAAACAGAAGGGAAAGGCAAAAATGATGTTGCAAGCAGTACAGCAAGTAGTATTGGAGGACGAGGAAGAGGTGAATGGAGGGACCGAAGTTGGGGTCCCCGGCAGAACAAGGAAACAAGAATCAGGGAGGGTGGTACATGGCCACCCTGGTGTTATTATTGTAAAAGAGGAGGGTCAATTTCAAGAGGGAATGTCCTAAGCGACGACGGGAGGTGCAGTCGTACGCAATCATGGAGGAAAAATAGGGGAGTCAGGGGTTCCGCTCCCTGGTGTGTATTGGGATTACACACGGGAACCTCTGGTAAATTTGAAATTAGGACCCAGGGAGAGGATATGATAATTTATGGTAGATTCTGGAGCAGAAAGATCGAGGTATAACTAAGGTACCAGAAGGAATGAGATTGGTAAAAAAAAACAGGTTAGATCTCAGGGGTAGAAGGGAAAGTGATGACATTACCCGAGGTAGAAGAGGTGGTGGTAAAATATGAGGATCGTGAAAGTCAGTGGAAGATTTTAAAAGGAAGGGTGAATAAATTTGCAAAGGAGGATAAACTATCTGAGAAGTAAGACATTGAGTTTAGAATGAGAAAGAAGGCAGATCAGAAAGGATTACAGTGGAAAGCAGAGGGATGAATTGATGAGACTGCTTTAGAAAGGAAGAGCGTGAAAAAGGAAAGACAATGTTGTCAGTAACAACAGACCTGGTTGAAGTCTGGAATAAGTGATGCACCGACACACAGTGAGTCCTATGACAGAGCCAAACAGGGGCCAGAGATTCCATGCAATAATAAATGTATTTGGGAGAGTGTTTTCTCAAATGCCCTATCGGGAGTTAAATAAATCTGGATCTGAGCCCAGACAAGGCTAGTAAGGAGATAGGTAATGGATAAGGTGTGTTGGGGATGTGAACAGGTACGATAATCAGGAAATAATAATAATAATAATAATAATAATAATAATAATAATAATAATCTTAATAATAATATTAAGATAATGGTGAACATAGCTATGGTAAGAACATTAAGAAAAGGTATTAAATACACCTAGGCTAGGATGCGGCAGCGTTTTAAATACTAGCGCCATGTTTTTAATAAGATGTTGTAGGCAGATTTGGAAGGTGTTGATATAGTATGTGAATGATTTGTTGGTTTGTTCCACAAGTGAGGAGCAACGTGAGAAAGAGACATTGTAATTATCTTGGAAAAGATGGCACAGGAGGTCATGATGTATCAAGGAAGAAGTTTTTGTTTTGTCAGCAGCAGGTAGAATATTTTGGACGAGTAATATCTAAAGAAGTAAAAGCTATAGCGCAGGATCAAATTGGAAGCTTGCCTGCAATCTTGCTTAGCTCAATTGGCAGAAATTAAGGCTTTAAAAGCAGCATATGTACATGGAGTCTGGCATATGTTTGGAGCAGTAGGGAAACTGAAAGGCTTTGAGAAAAGCAACGGAGACCCCATGCAAAGTTAGCAGTGTTCCCCTATGGAATGTTGTTTGGGTTACCTTATTTGGGAAAGATAGAAGGAATACCCACCATAGAGGGCAGTGATGTATTCTCAAGGAACTATTTACTGGCTGTATCTCGTTCCCTTACAGAATTAAAAGCGAAAGGATTATTGGCTCAAAGCCCGCCACTTGACTTTCCAATACATGCTGTAAAGGCCGGCGACTGGGTACTGGTCAAAAATTGGAAGGAGGAGAAACTCCAGCCCTGGTGGACCGGCTATACCTAGTATTACTGACAACCTAGACAGCAATACGAATAAAAGAAAAAGGGTGGACCCCACGCGAACCGGGTTTTTTTAAAGGACCCGTCGATCCACCCGTTCCCGAGGAGGAGGAACAGTGGACGGTGAAGCCGGGAAGTAAACCCCTAACAGTAATTTTAAAAAGAAAAGCATTGAATGTATAACTGACAGTATGAAAGGAAGCAGTTGTGGTAATTGTTTGCTTTGTATGTAATTGTTGTAAAAGTTATTAATAATTGTGATAAATGTTATCATCCTATTCAATACAGAGGGGTAATAACCAGATCATTTTACCTATCATTCCCATGTGAACAAAGTATGCCATGACCGAAAGACTAGAGTCATTTGTAAAGAGGGGGGAAAGGAGTATTTGATGGCAGGCAATAGGGGGTATATAGGGAAGTTTGGGGCCGTTACCTGCCCAAGGGAGAGAGATGGGTTTGTGTACGGTTAGTTTTTCCCTTCTCAGATCGTAAAAGGGGCAATAGATAAGACGAAGGAGGAAGCAATAAAAGAGGTTACTAAGGTAGTAGTCACTAAGCCTTCCCCATCCCCCCACATACTCAGCCTCAAGTGCACCAGACACTGTACGAAGAAATCAAGAAGCAGATCGAAATCCCTGAAGGAGAAAAAAAACTGTTTGTGGGACTTGGCCACCCGGATAGCTGGGAACCCTGAATGTGACTAACTGTTGGGTCTGCGGAGGACGCTGATGAATTCACGCTGGCCGTGGAGAGGATCCATTGTTGAAATATGGGACCTGATGGGGTGGAACCTGACAATTGGACAAGACCGAGATCCCCAGTTATGGGTCCTGACAGTGCTCCGGTCGGGACTGAGTGTATCGCTAGGCCCTGGGCAAAGGATGCCGTCCTAGTAGGCAGCAGCCCCTGCCAGCGCATCGTCACCCAGTGGCCAATCAGTCCCGAGTTGTGGTGGCCAGAGGAGCCTAAATGGTATCTAACTAAGAAATATGGGAAAAACTGCGCTATCCGGATGGAGATTGATGGAGTGGAATCAGCCGGACTATGGAACTGCACCGGGAATAACCCTTATCAGGGGATCCCAGTATTGTGAGATATATGGAACAAGGTTGCCTCTAGTGGGACCGGCCCCTGAAGGACTGTTATGGATATGCGGGATACAAGCATACTCGGTGTTACCGATGAATTGGAGTGGGACTTGTTTTATTGGACTTGTACAACTGGATTCTTCCTGTTAAACCCCAAAGAAGGCCGGTCGTTAGGAAACACCTGTATTTGATGACCTATATCGGAAAAGAGGAAAATAGACATTGGAGAATGGGGAAGATGATGAGTGGCCACCAGCAAGAATCATCTCATACTACGGACCAGCCACTTGGGCACAAGATGGATCCTGGGGCTACCGAACACCTGTATATATGTTAAACCGGATCATAAGGCTACAGGCAGTACTGGGGGTAATTACCAACCAAACTGCGGGGGCGCTGGAGATGCTGGCAAAGCAGCAGACGCAGATGAGAACAGCAATATATCAGAACAGGTTAGCCCTAGATTACCTTCTGGCAGAAGAAGGAGGGGTATGCGGGAAATTCAACCTCTCTAATTGCTGTTTGAAACATCGATGATAATGGACAGGCAGTGATGGACATACCAGAAGGGATCGGAAGTTGGCGCATGTTCCAATACAAAAGTGGAATTCGATTATGGGAACCCAATGGTGGGATTCTATGCTCGGAGGAACATGGTGGAGAACGGTGGGACTTGTGTTTCTATGTGCAGTGGCTGGACTGATCTTTATCCCCTGTTGTATCCCTTTTTTTAGGGAACTTATTACCAGAAGTATAAGTCAGATGCAGGCTGTAGTCATGCCTATGGGAGAGAAAGGGGAAATACAGAAAAATAATGATAATGCGGCCAGGGGAAGTTTATGATTTACAGGAGGAGAAGGTTAGGACGACGTTTACGTCAGTTCGAATTGAAGGAACTTAAAATGAGGGTTTAATCAGTGTATGCGTAGCAAAAGAAAAAGGGAGGATTGTGAGGGATAAAGTGATTAAACCCCTATTAAAAAAAGAGTTTTAAAGAGAATTCAAACAGAGAGGGGCTGGAGAAAGGATTCTGACAGCAGAGTCTGAAGGTTGCTAGTTGCCAGACCCATCCTTGAGGCCTTGAGTAAGAAGAGATAGCTTTTGTATAGCTAGAGAAGGGGGTGATGTAGAGAGATCCCTATCAGTGAAAAGGAGTGATAGATGGGACCCCTGTCACTATAGCTTAGCTTTAGTGCTGATATAGGAAAACTGAGAGGGTTCACTAGGAGGTGAGCGAAACTGGGCCAGGTCATGAGCAATTGAGCATGCTTAATAGAAAAAAATGAATATTACAACACACCCCTGGTCAAGAAATTGCTCATTACCATGAACATGTTTGAACATGCGATTTATGATATGGGAGGTGCGAGGGGATGAACGGTGGGTTGTACCTACAGATTGTGCACCTCCGACCCTGATTGGAGAGAGGTCCAGAGGATAAATTGAATGTAAGAATTTGTGTATAAAGGGGGATGATCTCCCTGGCTTCAGTGTGTCTCGAGTTGGAGAGGCACCCGGTCTGCAGACTCGTAAAATAAAGAAATCGCTTCCTTCCAGGATTTAGTCTTTGAGTATTTATTGTGAGCATAAAAGGTATCTCACAGGTAGCAAGGTGAAAAGTGGCAGGAAAACAAATCCAGGGCAAAAATCTAAAAGGGCCACTTTTCAACATAATTGTACAAGGGCCAAGAGTGTTGTAAAAACAAGCCTGAAGGCTTTGCGTCTCAATGCGAGGAGCATTCGTAATAAGGTGGATGAGTTGAATGTGCAGATAGCTATTTATAATTAAGATATAGTTGGGATCACGGAGACATGGCTCCAGGGTGACCTATACTGGGAGCTGAACATCCAGTGATATTCAATATTCAGGAAGGATAGGCAGAGAGGTAAATGAGGTGTGGTAGCGTTGTTAGTTAGAGCGGAGATTAACGCAATAGAAAGGAATGACATTAGCTTGGAGGATGTGGAATCGATATGGGTGGAGCTGCGAAACACTAAGGGGCAGAAAACGCCAGTGGGTGTTGTGTACAGGCCACCTAACAGTAGTAGTGGAGTTGTGGATGGCATCAAATAGGAAATTAGAAATGCGTGCAACGGAGGTAAAACCGTTATAATGGGTGTCTTCAATCTACATATAGATTGGGTGAATCAAATTGGCAGGGGTGCTGAGGTAGAGGATTTCTTGGAATGTATGCAGGATAGTTTTCTAAACTAACATGTGGAGGAACCAACGAGAGAGCAGGCCATTCTAGACTGGATATTGACTGATGAGGAAGGGTTAGTTAGCAGCCTTGTTGTACGTGGCCCCTTGGGCAAGAGTGACCATAATATGGTTGAGTTCTTCATTAGGATGGAGAGTGACATTGTTAATTCGGAAACATGGGTCCTGAACTTAAAGAAAGGTAACTTTGAGGGTATGAGACGTGAATTGGCCAAGATCGACTGGTAATTGATTCTTGAAGGGTTGACGGTGGATATGCAATGGAAGGCATTTAAAGACTGCATGGATGAACTACAACAATTGTTCATCCCAGTATGGCAAAATAATAAATCAGGGAAGGTGGCGCATCCGTGGATAACGAGGGAAATCAGGGATAGTATCAAAGACAAAGATGAAGCGTACAAATTAGCCAGAAAAAGCAGCCTACTAGAGGACTGGGAGAATTTCAGAGACCAAGAGAGGAGGACAAAGGGCTTAATTAGGAAAGGGAACATGGAATATGAAAGAAAACTGGCAGGAAACATAAAAACTGACTGCAAAAGTTTTTTATCGATATGTGAAGCGCAAAAGATTAGTTAAAACAAATGTAGGTCCCGTGCAGTCAGAAACGGGTGAATTCATCAAGGACATGGCAGACCAATTGAATAACTACTTTGGTTCTGTCTTCACTAAGGAAGACATGAATAATTTGCCGGAAATAGCAGGGGATCGCGGGTCAAATGAGATGGAGGAAATGAGTGAAATCCAGGTTAGCCGGAATGTTGTGTTAGGTAAATTGAATGGATTAAACGCCGATTAATCCCCAGGGCCAGATAGGCTGCATCCCAGGGTACTTAAGGAAGTAGCCCCTGAAATAGCAGATGCCTTAGTGGTAATTTTTCAAAACTCTTTAGATTCTGGAGTTGTTCCAGAAGATTGGAGGGTAGATAATGTAACCCCACATTTTAAAAAAGGGGGGAGAGTGAAATCGGGGAATTACAGACCAGTTAGTCTAAAATCGGTAGTGGGGAAACTGCTAGTCAATTATTAAAGATGGGATAGCAGCGCATTTAGAGAGTGGTGAAATCATTGGACAAAGTCAGCATGGATTTACGAAGGGTAAATCATGTCTGACGAATCGTATTGAATTTTTTGAGGATGTAACTAGTAGAGTGGATAAGGGAGAAGCAGTGGATGTGTTATATCTGGACTTTCAGAAGGCTTTCGACAAGGTCCCACACAAGAGATTCGTGTACAAACTTGGAGCACACGGTATTGGTGGTTCAGTATTGATGTGGATAGAGAACTGGCTGGCAGACAGGAAGCAAAAAAGTAGGAGTGAACCGGGTCCTTTTGAGGATGGCAGGCAGTGACTTAGTGGGGTGGTGCCGCAGGGCTTCAGTGCTGGGACCCTCCAGCTATTTACAGTATACATTAATGATTTGGACGAGGGAAAATTAAATGCAACATCTCGAAGTTGCGGATGACACGAAGCTGGGGAGGTGGCAGTGTTAGCTGTGAGGAGGATGCTAGTAGGCTGAAGGATGACTTGGATTAGAACTGGGTGAGTGGGCAAATTGCATGGCAGATGCAGTGTAATGTGGAATCAAAATGTGAGGTTATCCACTTTGGTGCAATAAACAGGAAAAACACTTATCTAAATAATGAGCCGTATTAGGAATAAACGCAGATTGCAGACTATTCATTTGAATGGTGGACCGGTTATGAAAAGGGAGATGCAGCGAGACCTGGTGTATGGTACAACAGTCATTTGAAATGTTCGGGATGCAGGTGCAGCAGGCTGTGAAGAAAGCAAATGGTATGTTGGCATTCATAGCAAAAGGAGTACAAGAGCAGGGTGGTTCTACTGCAGTTGTACAGGGTCTTGGGTGAGGAACACACCTGGAGTATTACGTACAGTTTTTTGGTCTCCTAATCTGAAGGAAAGACATTCTTGCTTGCATAGAGGGCATAGAGAGAAAGGTTCAACCAGTACTGATTCCTGGGATGCCCGCTACGACTTCCATATGAGAAAAAGACTGGATATAGACTCGGCTTGTAACTCGCTGGAATTTATAAGATCGAGGGGTGATCATATAGAGAACTTACAACATTCTTAAGGGGTTGGACAATCTAGATGCAGGAAAGATGTTCCCGATTTGGGGACGTCCAGGACATGGGTCACCGTTACGGATAAGGGGGGAGTATTTTAGGGACCGAGATGAGAAAATTGTTTTTCACACAGAGAGTGGTGAATCTGTGGAATTCTCTGCCACAGAAGGTAATTGAGCCAGTTCGTTGGCCATATTTAATATGAGTTGGATTGTGGCCACTTGGTGGCTGAAGGATCTAGGGGTATGGAGAGAAGGCAGTACAGGATAACTGCGTTGGATGATCAGCCATGATCCATATTGAATGGCGGCGCAGGCTCGAAGGGCCGAATGGCCTGCTCCTGCACCTTATTTCTATGTTTCTATGTTTATAGGGGGTTTAGAAGGCTTTACAGGGGGTTGGGGTTTAGAACGGTGTTTCAGGAATTCAGAGGGGTTACTGGGAATTTAGAGGGTTCAGAGCGGGTTTCGAAGTTTTATAGTTGTTTCGAGGTGTGTAGAGGGGTATCACGGGGGTGAAGAGGGATTTAGAGGTTTCGAGATTTTTCAGTGGTTTAGAGCGGGTTTTTTGAGGGTTTTTTGAAGAATGTAAGAACGTAGTGGGGTTAAGAAAGAGGGATTTAGAGTGTTTAGAGTGTAGGAGGCTTTAGAGGTTCAGAGGGGGTTTAGAGGGGCTTTAGGGTGCTTTAGAGCGTGGTTTAGGTAGTCTAAGAGTGTCCTAGTGTGGGGTAAGAGGTGTCTAGGGTGGTATAGGGGGTTAGAGGGTATGTAATTGGGTTTAAGATGGATTTAGATGGATTTAGAGTAGGTTTAAGGGGATTTTAAAGGGGTTTTATATGGGGTTTTTAAGAGTTTTTTCGAGAAGGGTTTAGATGGGGTTTCGAAGGGTAATGAGGTGTTTTGAGGGATTTAGCGGGTATTTAGTGGGGTTAAGCAAGGATTTATAGTGGTTTATAGATGGGATTTAGTGCGGTGTTAGAAAGGGGTGTTTCTGGGTAGAGGAGCTTAGAAGGGGTTTAGAGTGGTTTAGGATGGGCCTTTAGTGCGGTTACAAGGGGTTATTAGATGGTTATTTAGAGGAGCTTTATCAGGGTTTAGAGGGTTAGAGGGCTTTAGGTGCTTTAAGAGCGTGTTTTATAGGTATATGAGGGTTTAAATTGGTTTAGAGGTGTTTTAGAGGGGATTAGTGGGTATTTAGAGCGATTTAAACGAGGTTTAGAGCGATTTAGGTGTTTATATGGCTTTAGAGGGATACCAGTGGGTTTACAAGGGTTTCTAGGGGCATTTTGGGTATATAGCGAGTAAGAGGGGTTTAGACGGGATTATATGGGTTTAGAGTGGGTTTAGTCTAAATACATCGGTTAGATGGCTATAAGGAGTTTAGAGAAGTTTATAGGTGTTTCGAGGGGTTAGAGAGGGCTTTTTATAAAGGGGGTTATAACGGTTTATAAGGATCTAGAGAGTTTTGTAGGGTGTTTTGTATGGTTTTGGAGCTTGTTTAGATGGGTAATACAGGATGTACAAAGCGATGTTTTAGTATGATGTTTAAATTGCTTTGAAAGAGGGTTAAATTGGTTCAGAGGTTTTAAAAGGGTTTACATCAGTTTAGTGGGTGTTTATAGTGTGATTAGAGGGTTAAGAGGGCGGTTAATGGGGTTTAGAGGAGTTTAGATGTGGCTCAAAGGGGTTTAAATGTAGTTTAGAAGGTGTTTTAGACGGTGTTTTAGAGTAGGGTTTGGAGAGGTTTGATAAGGGGCTTTATGGGTGTCAGAGGATTTGGAAGGTTAGAGGGGTTTTAGAAGGATTATAGGGCTTTAGATGGGTTTATCTGTGGTTTAACAGCGGGTTTAAAGGGCTTAGAGAGGGGTTTCGTTGAGTTTAGAGGGGTTAGAGGTGACTAGGGTGGGTTAGAGGGGTTAGAGGGATGTATGGGGTTTTATAATGATCAGAGTAGATTTAGGGATTAAAAGGGGTTTATATGGGTTGGAGGGTTCGAGAGGTTTAGAATGGGGTTCGAAGGGTTGTTGAGGTGTTTTGAGGGATTTTAGCGTTAATTACGCAGAGTTAAGAAGGATTTAGAGTGGTTTAGATGGGCTTTAGTGCGGTTTAGAAAGGGTGTTAGTGGGTTTAGAGGGAGCTTAGAAGGGTTTAGAGTGGTTTAGATGGGCCTTAGTGCGGTTTACAAGGGGTTTTAGATGGTTTAGAGGGAGCCTAGAAGGGTTTAGAGGGGGTTAGAGGGGCTTTAGGGTGCTTTAGAGCGTGTTTAGGTATCGAGGGGTTTAGATTGGTTTAGAGGTGTTTTAGAGGGGTTTACGGGGTATTTAGAGCGAGTAGACGAGGTTTAGAGCGGTTTAGAAGGTGTTAGATGGCTTTAGAGGGATATCCAGTGGTTTACAAGGGGTTTATAGGCATTTTGGGTATAGAGCGGTGTAAAGGGGTTTAGACGGGATTATATAGGTTAGAGTGGGTTTAGTCTAACATCGGTTAGAGTGGCTTTAAGGAGTTTAGAGGAAGTTTATAGGTGTTTCGACGGGTTTAGAGAGGTTAATAAAGCGGTTAGACGGGTTTATAAGGATATAGAGAGTTTTGTAGCGTGTTTGGATGGGTTTGGAGCGTCTTTAGATGGGTTTACAGGGTGTTAGCGATGTTTAGAGGATGTTTAAATTGCTTTGGAAGAGGATTAAAGTGGTTCAGAGGTGTGTAAAAGGGTTTACATCCGTTTAGTGGGTGTTTATAGGGCTATTAGAGGGTTTAGAGGGCGGTTAGTGGGGTTTAGAGGAGTTTAGAGGGGGCTCAGAGGGGTTTACATGTAGTTTTAGAGGTGTTTAGACGGCATGTTTAGAGTGGGGTTTGAGGTTTGATAAGGCTTATTGGGGTTCAGAGGAGATTTGGGAAGGGTTAGAGGGGTTATAGAAGGATTAGAGGGCTTTAGTGGGTTTAAATGTGGTTTTTCAGCGGGTTTAAAGGGCGTATTATAGAGAGGGTTCGTGGAGTTTATGAGGGGTTAGAGATGTCTAGGGATGGGTTAGAGGGGTTTAGAGCGATGTATTGGGGTTTAGATGGTTTAGAGTATATTTTTGGGGGATATTATAGGGTTTTATATGGGGTTTAGAAGGGTTTCGAGAGGGTTTAGATGGGGTTCGAAAGGGGTTTATGATGTGTTTTGAGGGATTTAGCGGGTAATTTAGGTGGGGTTAAGAAGGATTTAGAGTGGTTTAGAAGAGGCTTTAGCGCGGTTTAGAATGGGGTGTTGAGTGGTTTAGAGGGAGGCTTAGAAGGGTTTTAGAGTGGTTTGATGGGTTTTAGTGCGGTTTACAAGGGGTTTTTAGTGGGTTTAGAGGGAGCTTAGAAGGGTTTAGATAGTGTTTAGTATAGTTTTAGAGAGGGTTTTGAGCGGATAGAGGTGATGTAGGTGTTTTTTAGGAATAAAAAAGGGATTTAGTTTCGGTGTCAGAGGGGGTTAGACGGCGACTTAGATGGTATTCAAATGGGTTTAGATGAGTTTATACGGGGGTTATGAAGTGGTTTTAGATGGGTTTAGAGCGGTTTTGTTGGGTTTAGATGGGTTTGAAAGGGATTGAGCGGGGAGTTTTAGGAGGGATTAGAGGTGTTTACAGTGGACTGAAAGGGAGTTTATGTTTCGATGGGTTTGAGAATGGTTTTAAGAGGTGTTTACATGGGGTTTACACGGATTTAAACGCCTGTTCAGGGGGCTTTTATCTGATGGCCAGTATAGATCTGTGTTTAGAATGCTATAGTTTTTAGAGGGGTTTTCTGTGTGGTTAGAGAGTTTCGAAAGGGTTTAAATGGGTTTTTAGAGTTTATAGCAGTTTAGAGGGGGATAAAAGAAGTGGTTACAAAGGGGTGCGACAGCGGTTTAGGAGGGGATTGGGTGTGGTTTTAGAGTGGTTTAAAGGGTTGTGAATGGGTTTTTAGAGGGTGTAAATGTATCAAAGGCGGTGTATAGGGGTTTAAGTGGTTAGTTTAGATGGATTTAGGCATGGTGTAGAGAGATGTAGAGATTGAGTGGGTTTAGGTGGCTGTGGTAGTGCGTTAGATAGGGAGTGTTAGTGGTTTAAAGGGTCTTTCGAGGGCTTTAAGTGGATTAGAGTGGGTTGCAGAAGAGGTTTTACAGGGGATATATGGTTTAAAAGGGGGTTTAGCAGGGAGTTAGAGGGGGTTAGGAGGGGTTTGAATGGGGTTTAATGCGCTTTAGAGTAGTTTAGCGTGGGTATAGAGGGGTTTAGAGGAACGAATCAGAAGTGTTTATATGGTCTTGAGCAGTTGAGAGGGCGCCTAATAGGGGTATAGAGGGGTTTAGATGGGTGTACAGAGTTGAGAGGGGGCTTAATGGGCTTGTAGAGGATCTAGAAGGGTCTATTAGAGGGTTATCGGGGGGGGGTTTCGAGGGTGTATAATATTTAGAAGGTTTAGAGTGTTTAGAGGGGTTACAGTGGGTTTACAGTGGTTTAGGACGGGGTTTATAGAGGCCATTAGAGGGGTTTCGAGGGTTTTTGGGCCTAAGGGGTTTATAGAGGAGGTTTATAATGGGTTAGAGGATTTGTATTTAGAGTGTGTTTTTGGGAGTGGCTTATAGGGTTTAGATGGGTGCATTGGGGATTCGCGTGTTTAAACCTGGATGTGAGGGGGTTTAGAGGGGTTTTAGATGGGGTTTAGTGGGGTACATTGGTTTTATAGGGATTAGAGGGCTTAGAGATGTTTGGAAAGGGGTTTAGATGGCGATTAGCGGGTTTTAGAGGGGGTGAGATGAATAATAGGGGGTCTTAGTAGGGGTTTAGTGGGGTTAAGAGGGGGTTTTAGTGCGTGTTTTAGTGGTGATGAGAGGGGTTTTAAGAGGGTTTAAGAGGATGTTCAGAAGGTTTAGAGCGCTTTAGAGATTTAGAGCGGGTTTGGAGGCTGTAGTGCGGTTTTATGAGCAGGTTCAGATGGGCATTATGAGGGTTTTACGGGTGCTCATAGGGTTTAGAGCGGTTTATGTGTTAGTGGATATTTTAGAGTGGTTTAGAGGGGTTCACAGTGGTTTACAGGGGTTTAGAGGGGTTTGTGAGGTTTAGAGTGGATTACATGGGTTTTCAGGCGGTTAGTGGGTTTAGCGGGGGATTGTATGGTTTAGATGCATTTTTATATGGGTTTCGAAGTGTTTTGATTGTTTTAGAGGAATTTAGAGGGGTTTAGAGGGTGTGGTGATTAGAAGGATATTTATAGTGATTAGAGTGGAAAAGGGGTTTTAGCAGGGGTTAACGAGTTTAAAGAGGGTGATTAATGGGTTTAAGGTTTCAGGCTGTTTAGAGGGGGATTAGAGGGGTTTAGAAGAGTTTTAGAAGGGTTTAGTAGGGGTTAATAGGGGTTCATATTGGTTCAGAGTTGATTTAACGGTGTTAATGGGGTTTATATGGGGGTTAGAGAGATTAGATGGGGTTAAGAAGGGGTTTCAGAGGCGTTCTGAGGATTTAAAGGGGCTTTAGAGGGGTTAAGAGAGGTTTATGAGTGGGTTAGAATTGGTTAGAGGGTTTAGAGGAGGGGCGGTAAGGGTCTAGAGAGGTGGTTTTAGATGGGTAGAAAGGGGGGGTTTAGAGATTGTTTTGATAGGTTTTGAGAACAGAGGGGTTTTAGAGGTGTTTAGATGGGTTAGAGGGGATTCTAGGGTGTTTTCAGCATGGTGGGGTTAGAGCATGTTTAAAGCCCCGGGGGGCCCCCCCCCCCCCCCCCCCCTTGTTAGAAAAAGGCTTGGAGGTGTTTAGAGGGTTTTAAAATAGGGTTTTTACAGTGGTTAAACGTGGTGTAGAGTGTGTTTTAGAAGCATTTGTGTTTTTTGAGGATTGTAAAGGGGTTTAGAGGTTAATAGATGGTTAAGAGTGGGTAAATCTAAACAAAAGATATAGTGGGTTTAGAGGGGGATTTAGACGGAGTTTATGGGGGTTTTAGAGGAGTTTGGATGGGTTTATATGGGGGTTAGACCGGGTATAGGTTGTAAGAAGTTTTAGAGAGTGTTTTGGAGGGGTTTAGAGGGTTATAGAGGTTGTTAGAGGGCGTTATCGAAGGGTTTAGAGTGGGGGTTAGAATGCTTTAAGGGGGTGGACATGGGGTTTAAAGGAATTGACCGGAAGTGGGCGCTGCGTGCAGCTGCGGCTCACCTGCAATCCCGTCTATTTTCTTTTTATCGTCCTCTTCGTGTCTGTTTTTTAGTTAGAATTTTGGTTTTATTAGGCTGTGTTTGTGTGTGGGGGGGGGGGAGGTGGGAGAAACAAGGTTTTAGAGTCCTCTCCTTAGAGAGTCTCCCTCCCTTCCTTTTTTTTCCCTTATCCTTCCGTATCGGCTCTTCGGGGGTATGCGACCTTTTCCGCCGTGTCGTGTCCCCCTCGTGCAACGTCCCACGTCCTCGTCCATCCTTCCGTCCCCACCCCTGTTTGCTGAGGGGCCTAATGGCGGAGCTGTTGGCCTCAGGAGGGCTGTGCGAGCGTTCAGAGCACAGTTTTCGCAGCGGCGGCTGGCGGCCCGGCTTCGGGGTCTTCGGTGCTCCAGCACAGTTGCTCTCAGCTGTTGCTAGCTCCATAGCGCCCCGGCATTGGCGCGTCCGGCGGCTCACCATCGGGTGCTCCAGCAGCGCCCGGCTTCGGCGCTCCGCCGTCTGTTCCGCGGCTCCGGCGGCTCTCCCACGGTGTTCCAGCAGCGGCCCTGCTTCGGCGCTAAACTCCGGGCGGCTCTCCAGCGGGTCACCACAGCGCCCGGCTTCGGCGCTCCGGGCGGCGCCGGCGTGCTCCGGCGCTCTCCAGCGGGTGCTCCAGCATCGGCCCGGCTTTCGCTCGGCGCTCCGGCGGCTCCTTCCAGCGCTCTCCAGCGGGTGTTCCAGCAGCGGCGCCCTGGCTTCGGCGGCTCTCCAGCGGCTCTCACAGCAGTGCTCCAACGGCGGTCCCGGCTTCGTTTCGGCGCTCCGGCGGCTCCGGCGGCTCTTCAGCGGCTCTCCAGCGGTGCTCCAACGGCGCCCGGCTCCGGCGGTCTCAGGCGGCTCTCCAGCGGCTTCTCCAGCAGGTGCCGCCAGCGGCGGGGCCCGGCTTCAGAGCTGTCCGGGCGGCCTCCCAGCGTTCCCGTGGTCGATCCTGGCTGCGGGCTGTGGTGGTTTTTCCGGCGTTCCGCGGCGGCGGCGGTTTTTTTTATGGGGGGCGCCTGGCTTCGGAGGCTTCGGCCGCCGCCTGGTGACGATGACATCGAAGGCCTGGATTGCCTCATTACAGAGGGGGAACAAGTAGGGAAAATGACAAAGACTTTAAGACTTTGGCCTTCCCACCACAGTGGATGAGGTGCTTGGAGAACACAACTGTGGTGGATGTTAAGTTATGTTGTTTAGTGTGGTGTTTTGTAATTAATTTATTACATGTTATGAATGAGCAAGCTAACATAATTTATGGTTAGTGGTGTTTAGTGGTGTTTTAGATGGGTTTAACGGGGGTTTAGAGGGTTATAAGCGGGGGCTAGAGTGGATTATGATGGAGTTTTAAGAGATGGGTTTTAGAGGGCTTAGAGAGTGTTTAGAGGGGGTTTGAGTGTTTTAGAAAGGGGCTTCGTGGGTTTAAGAGGGTAAAGAGGAGGAAGAGGTTTAGAGAGATTAGATGGGTTTAGAGAGTTTACAGTTAGAGGGGTTTTAGTGGGGGTTTAGTGGGGTAGAAGAGGGGTTTGGATGTTAGTGGGGGTGCAGAGGGATTAGATGGGTTTAGAGGGATGAGAATGGGTTTAGAGTCTTGAGAGGCGTTTAGAGTGGTTTAGACTGGTTTAAGTGGGGTTAAGAGGGGTAATATGAGGGAGGGTTTAGATGGTTTTATATGGCATTGCAAGGGTTAGAATGGTTATAAGTGTTTAGAGCGTATGGAGCAGTTTATATGGTGGTTATCGTGAGGTTACCGTTGTGTAGATGGTGTTTAGGGAGGCCATTTCGTTGGTGTTTAGAGGTGTTACCAGAGTTTTCACCAGATTTCTGGTGGTTTTCTGGGGTTTAGAGGGTTTAGATGGATTTAGAGTTGGGTTTATAGGGGGCTTATATAGAGGGGTTTAGGAATGGGTTTTAGAATGGGTTTATAGACTGTAGATGCCAAGTCCAGGAAGATGCTACAAGCAAGAAGACTTAAAGTAGATGCCAAGTGGATATAGGAAGGGATAGATATGATAATTGACTTGCGGGGTTAGAGGTTATTGGGGGGGTGTGAATGCAGGAGAAAATGTATTATAGGAAGAGAGAGATCACCATTAATGAATGCGGAGTGAACCTGGTGAGACGAATGCCCGAATTCTTATTTCCGTTCCTTATCACTTTTGACCTAAAGACACCCCCGGTATGAAACCTGGCTTGGTTTTATACCAACATGGATTAACTGGATGCGTCGATAGCCAAGAGGATTCATTCCTACTCCCATCATAGCAAATCGAGTCATCTTGATCCCTTTCCACGCAGAAGACGTCGATTCATCCATATCCCTTTGTAAATCTGTCCTTGAATGCCTAAAATTATGAAATATATTTTCCGTACATGAGACGACCTTGCATTTAATTGTAGTTTACATGCCACTGATATAAATAAAGCGGAATATTAACACAAGACGCCAAAAATAGCGAAAAATGTATTTCTATCTTCGAAATATCCCCTCATAGACGATATACAAGCAACATGGGAGGTCATACGAAACAATCAGATCAATAGTGTAACCAAGACTCGTCCGTCTCCCACGGAGGGCAAGTGCCCCGGTCACTAAGTGTTGCCCAGAGACCGTATGCATTCCATACCATTTGCTAAATTGAACCTGGCTGCTCTAGTCCATCTGTCACGAGAAGAACATATGAAGCTCGTTTGCAAACCCGCAGATCTACCAAATAATTTAGTGGTGATTATCATTATGTTTGTTTATTCCACATAGCGGCCCATTCTTGTTCTTCTGCATACCCTGCAGCATACAGTGTATTTTTAAAGCACTAACATTTCAGTTGATAACCAGCAAAATACAGACCGCACCTGCCTTCCCCTTATTAGCTAACGCCCCAAAGTTTTCATAATCCTTTAAGCAGGAATTGACAACATGAATCTCCGGCTTAACGTCCAACCAGAACACCCAGTTGTCAGCATTTCCGCTTCAGATGCTTCAGTTTACTCACAGTGTCAGTGCAATCGAGAAAGGGGCTGCCCATGAATCACTATGAGAACTACACGGTCAAAATGTCCCAATAGCTCTGCAGGGGGGGCGTACGTCGGTAGGGAAGTTGAGCCTAATTTACAGATGAAGAAAAGATGGATACAAATGTAGGTGGGAGGGACATGATAACCGATACAAGTTTATGCAAAAGAAACTTGGTTCCTGGAGAGCAATGCCATTGGCGTTCACTGTGTCATCCACTGATATCACTCATTGCAACTTCCAACAACAATCTTAAACGATCGAAACATATCGTTAGGACCCAGACATTCCAAAGTAAGGTGAAATGATGTTATTTGCCCATGTCTGCATATTGCGCTCGATTCCTTCTCCACTGTGGAAAAGCCGTTATGATTAACTCAGATCGAGATGAACAGGAAGATTGGCTGAAATGAGAACTGCATATGAGGCCCTTTGTTGGTGATATAGTTTTCTTGGCGTTTATTGACGTTTTCTGTTTTATTCCCAGAAGAGGTCAAACTCTCATAACGGATGAGTCTCCTACGATATTGAGATGTTTGCTTTAAACTAAATTTATACTTTGCGTCGGAAACTTAGCTGCTGACTTAATTTCTTTGTTCTGTCAACTGTAACAACAGCAATGATTACAATACTATCTCTCTATG